>CAUYQG010194961.1:0-10000 GCA_963574415.1 Tarsius wallacei
CCCGGCTAATTTTTTGATTTATTGTAGAGATGAGGTCTCGCTTGCCCAGGCGGGTCTCGAACCCGCGGGCTCAGGCAATCCACTCACCTCAGCCTCCCAAAGGCGCGGGATTACAGGCTGAGCCACCGAGCCCGGCTGCTGTGCTATTTTTAAATGTAATGCTTTTTTTAGCCTAAGCTGGTCTCAGGATGTATTTGGGGAAATGCAGACACATACCTGATACCTGAACACAATGCAGGTAACTAGGAGAATTGCATTCTAGTCTCAGCTATGAGATTAACTTACTATGTAGATTGTGTGGGGGTTATTCCTTCTAGGTTCATGTGTAAAAGGAAGTTCATGTGTACAAGGAAGGGTGGAATTAAAAAGATGACCAATCTACTCTGCCTCTTTGAACTTTACCTTCCTCGTCTATATAATGGAGGTAATTATAGTTACCTTGAAAGGCATTTTGAGGTCTGAGATTGTGTGTGTAAGCCACCTACAGCAGTGTCCAGCAGAGTATACAGATAGTCTTCCTCCCTTCTCCCATTTTAAGTTTCTTCCAATTTAGAACACTTTTGAAATAATCTGGAACATGTGGTGATCTTCATTAGCATTGTTATCAAATAAGGCCATGATTGCAATAGCTACACCTGGCATCCATTCCCTGTGAGTGACTTGACTCATGAGTTTTCAAAGTGAGAGTCAAATTGAATCTCATTTTTCCAGGGCTCAAAGAAGCCCCATATAAATCACTTGGGATATAAATATTTATTCATCAACAGTTGGCCAATCAGCATCATGGTGTGGTCTGCACAGACTTTGAAGGCAGATGGTTTACCTTTTTAAAACTTAAAATAAAATACAACTCAATAATAAAGACAGAGGTACTGTCTAAAGAGTTTAAATGCTCTTGAATTATTTGGAATGTGCCTTTACTTAGAACCTCAAAGCCGAAATGTTTGGAAAAAAATAACTTTTTATAAATCTAACCATCGCTTGTTTTCATGATTAGAAAAGGTTAGGACATAAAAGGTATTCCCGGTGGTTCCAGTTGGTGAACTGAAATTTGTCCAAAATGCAAAGACTTTGTTAACACTGGTGAATCAGGGGCAGTGTAGCAGAATTAATACAATTTCAATTTTTCTTTGTGTCTGTAATGGTTTCCTATTATCCTGATAAGTGGGCAGCCATTTCACTTCTTTTATTGATATAGCTGTGAAAAAGAATCAGATTTCAACACTTATGTAACTGAGATTAATTGATTGATTAGATTATTAATTAAATATTCCATTAAATTTTCTTTTGAAAAAAATGGCATAGGATGGTGGATTCCCTAAGGTTTTTATTTTTTTCCTAGCCCATGGATGAATAAACAAGAAATGCATAACTAAACATTGTATCTTATCTTTTGAAAGATAATTGAGCAAGCAGATGCATGGCTATGTAGAAAATTTACTCACTGCTGGCTGCCTTACAAGACTACCTTTATACAGCGCCTGTGTATCCCAGTTCAGGGTGAGGAGGCTTTATTTGTGAACAGCCAACAGAAATCTGTGAGTTACCAGGAAAATTATGTGGCTCCCACACATCTAGGTACAACTATTTCTACACAATAACTGGTCTGTTTTAGTAGGGAATAAAATGGTTTACCTAAAACTTCCAATCATGCAGTGTTTCAGGGATCTGTGGAAAAATAAAAACAGCAAGTGGCCTTTCAGGTAACCCATAATTAAAAGCAATTTTGAGCTGTCTTTTCAGGGAATCTACCCAGGGGAAGTATTTGCTACCTGTTTGACCTTCACGATTGTGAGTCCTTGGCAGTGTCAACGACCCTCTGAACTGAATTCAAAACTAATCTCTGACAGAAAAAGAGAAACAGAATTCATGCAAATCATATTAATTCCAACATTTCCCCAGTGAGCTGGGTATAAACTACAGCCTAATTAAATATTTTTTAACGATGTGAGTAATTTTTGCCAAGGGGCGGATTCAGGGGAAAATTTAATATGAGATCACAAAAGCTGTTCCCAGCGTTGATTCTGTAAATTAATGACTATCTGCCTTATGATAAAAACATGCTGCCAAGAATGAAAATGAAGTCGGCAAAGCTTGCTCTATTTGTCTAACAACCAAATATACAGAATGCAAAACTTTAAAGGCACTAGGAAATTTCCATTGTGTTTGTGTGATCTATTCAGGATAAAGACGCATCATGCTGACAACCCAATAACCAGCTTTGAGGCACCGTCGGCAATATGGGGCCATTTTTAGGTAGTTGTTGGCCAGGTCCAGGGACCTATTTTAAAGCAGCTAGTTAGTTAAAAAATTATATGTGACTTGTTTCCCAAAGAGATTCAAGGTGGCTCACAATAAGAAACACATACATACAAGTAACAATGTTAAAGGCAACAGGGAAGGTCAAAAAATATAGCAAGGGCAAGTACTCAATTACTTGGTACAAATGCTGCCAGCACTACAGTGCCATGCATTCCTCCCTCAGACTGACCATTAAAACAGCTTTCCATACCCATCTTGATCCTCAGGGCAGTTCATTCTGGAAACCTGAATTGAATTGCTGTCCGAGGTCATGGGGGTGAAAAATGGGGGTGAATACAGCAAGCCAGGGAATGATGTCAACACAGCCCTGGGCAGCTTATTGCATCTAAATCTATAAATGGCAGTGGACAAAAGGTGGCCTAGTAGATAAGGCTTTTCTTGTCCGCTTAAGTCCAATTTGAGAATGGAACTTCCCCTTGTGTTCAGACTACGGCTTTAGGGAGCATTTGGACAAAAAAGTAACTTGGCATATGCTATACAAAGCCAAGGCATGGTGCCTGAATCAAAGCCAGGGAAAAGTCCCTCATCTCACTGCATCTTGAGGTCAACCTGCTTCTAATGACTCCTGTAGTTAACACCCTGAAGTTGCTGGCGGTCCCCCATGACATATGACTTGGGCTCTGCTAGCCCCTGGTCACTAGGCCAGCCCATCACAAGAGTGTTAGGAGCTATATTTATTTAAATTTCTGTCGGTGCCCAGCGATGGAGATTGAATTTACAGTCTTTCAATTAGAAGGTCATCTGTGCTAACTAGTGCACCACTGCCTCATTATAATCATAAAATTAGTGAGAAAAGACTGGCATGAGTAATATGGAAACGCAGGTTTCAAAGGTGAAAAGGTGCTGTTTCCTCAGGGTACAGCAGAGGATACTGCAACAGCAAGCTCATGATCAGTAAATATTCCCGTTCAGAGCAAAGAGAAGTCCTTGAAACCCATTACAACAAAATATAGTGATGGTAAGATAATTTTATGAGAATACATACCAATACTCATAGTGATTATATTTACAGATATATCTATCTATCTATAGATAGATAGATAGATATAGCTTTCATATTTACACACAAATTCTCCTTGCAGATTAAATACAAACATAAGTAGCATGAATGTCAGAATGAAACAAATGCAACATGGCAGGGTTGAGACATGGAATGTCTCAAGGCCAGTTCTATGGGTGGTAGGTAGGCTGCCATGATATTATTATCATTTTTTATTATTATTAACTGAATGAGTGAGTGCTACTTAATTAATATTTTTGTCCATTTGAAATGTTATCTCCAGGAGAAGAAAAGTGAAATCACCCAGAATAGCATCTCCAAAATTAAAAGAAAAGGAAACAAACCAAACCAACATTTATTGAGCATTTACATCTATCAGGTGCCTTTATATCCTCTTTCTCATCTAATCTACATAATGACCTTATGAGAAGGGCATTATTATCCTGAACATACAAACGAGGCAATAGGGTATGGAGAAAAAACACAAGTCTCTTAACATTCACCAGGGAATTAGTGACAGGGCTACAGACCCAGCCCTGACTTCAAAGTCATATACTCATTTCTTGATAGAATTTGTATTCTAATTCTGCCATATTAATTGAGATGGTGCTTATTTAAAGTACATTTCAATTTCCTTAACCTAAAAGAGGATCTTCGAGGTCTTCTTTAATTTAAAGCTTAACAACTTAGGAAACTGGATTCAGGGAGAAAAGAATGATTTCACTTTGGATTCCATAAGTATGTATGGCCCATCTTGTCTGTGAATCGTGGCGTCCTATGTATGATTGTGGTACTAGGGTGAAGAAGACAGATCTAACTTATCTAACTGACAAGTGGACACAAAGCCAACCAAGCGACTCAAAGCCACATGCCCCCGCCCAGGGGCAGAACAGTGCTCTGAGGGGGGAAAGGAGGATGGCACTGCGTTGGTCTGAAACAGAGGGCAAAAGCTTCACAGGACAAGTTGCAGGATGTGTGATGACTTCTGCACAGGCCTGTGAACAAAGGCAGAAACAGGCAGAGAGATGGTTGCAGGCCTGTCTTTCTTAAGAGAAGAGGGGATGACTGCAGTCTTTGTCCAGCGGGTCCTTTCCTCCCTTTGTGTTTGATCTGTCTTTTTCCTCCTCTCCTTCCAAGCCTCCCTCACTCCCTTGCTTTTTCTCTTCTTGTTCCACGTGGCTGGAATCTGTAGGCCTACAATGGACATCAGAGCTGCTTAAAGTCTTTTGGTTCTAGCCTGGGTCTTGCTCTGCAGGAACAAGGACTCAAGTCCTTTGAAGGGCTCACCGTGAGGGACAAGTGGCTGATCCCGGCAGAGGCGTGGGCCTGCACCAAGGAGCCAGCACAGAAGGAAGGAAAGAGAGGAAAAGATTTTCTCCATTTGAAATCCGCCTGAAAGAGTCATGTCATCTAGCAGCGGCAGCAGGAGCAGCGTGAGGGGATTTCTTTTATTCTGTAGCCTAAGTGCAGGGGCCTTGCAGAGGGCTGTGCTCAGAGGAGGGGAAGATCAGAGGTGGAGTGATGAATCATGGGCACGTGGAACAGTGACAGATCACTTGTAACAAATGGATGATGACCCTCCAAAGCTCGCGCTCACCAGAGCCTCCCTCTAATTAAGGATAATCCAGAATTATCATGCTTAATTATTTTCATAGGCTTCTTTGAGGGTTTTTTTTTTTTTTTGTCTCAATTGGGTGAATGATATCTCTAGCTACAAAGGGCAGAGGCTGATTTACATCCAGGAAACAAACTTAAGAAATATATTCTATCTTGTCCCACCATCCCAGCAGCATCTCTAATGTCCTCTCTGTCTGTAAAGCCTTAATTCTATGTCAGTCTTCCTTGTTTCTGGTTTGGTTAATGTAGCATATTCCTTACCTACAAGGAGCCTCTGCTCTCTTCTAATAGGTTGCTGCTGTTAAAATGTGTAAGATTTTCTTTGCTCCTTGCAGTCTTTTCTCAAAGTGATGTCTGAGTACTACCTAAGTCTGTACAAAACGCAGAATCACCCGGCATTCTTCAAAACACATATTCTTGGTCACATCTACAGCATTAAATCAGAATGACTTGGGATGGGACTGGGGAATCTACATTTTGAATAAGAATCCCAGGATATTCTTCTTCTGTTAAAGCCTGAAAGTCATTGGTTGGGTGGCTTCAGCCTTGCCAGAAAATTGATTCTTCCAAAAACTTCCCTGACTCTTCTTGCCTTCCACACTGCAATCAACCTACTCAAGCTTGGTTTATCTGTCTGCAATTGACTCACCTCACACAACTTGTTATTCTTATTCTCGTCCTCAGTGCCCTATTCATCATTTCCATTGTTGCATATTGTCTGTTTCTTAGATTCTTCCGATTTGGTTTGTTTTCTTCATATCCTGTCCCTTTCGCCTGCCTCATCCTCTTTTTTGGCCTTTCTCCTTATTGTTTGCCTCATAATCATTGATATCAGTATGATTTCCTGTTTTTCTTCTTACTGTTTTATAATTATATAATTATTAAATTATATAATTATTAAAATTCAGCTTAGCTCTTTTTTTTTTTTTTTTTTTTAGTTGGAGTCTTACTCTTTCACCTAGACTGGAGTGCAGTGGTCGCTCCCAGTCACCGCAGCCTCGACCTGCTGGGCTCCCGCGATCCTTCTGCCTCAGCCTTCCAAGTAGCTGGAACTACAGGCATGTGTTACCATGCCCGGCTAATTTTTGATTTATTGTAGAAAAGAGATCTCACCAAGTTGCCCAGGCAGGTCTCAAACCCGCAGGCTCAGGTAATCCACTCACCTCGGCCTCCCAAAGTGCTGGGATTACAGGCTGAGCCCGGCCCAGCTTAGCTCTTTTATCTCATGAAGTTCTCCTTGTGCAGAGACTAAAAAAATAAGCTTCAAAGTATGTGTTTAATCAAATAACTAACTTTCAATAGAGTATATAAAACAATCCTTTGGCCAAGATCTGTGATAAAGATCATAGTGTCTATACATCTATGTTGTTGTCTGGAATGGGAATGGCATCTTTTATACATATGACACAGCACCCTATAGTTGACCTTTCAGACATATTAAATCAGATTATGAAGGACTTTCAGTCTGTGCAACCCTGTGTGGCATAGCCATGCCAGTTTTCAATGTCATTTCTCTTGAGCTAGTTCTATTAGCCGGAAAGGTGAAACCATCTTTTTGAGGTAAGAACACCTCACCAGTTGCATTAAGGGCCATGTTTTGGTTAAATAACCTCATACATGAGTAATTGTGAGCATGGGTTTGTTTTGCACAGGTGTTAATTGTCCACTTTATCTAGGAAAGGAAGTAGTATATGGAGAAAGATGCTTTCAGCCAGCATCTTTGTATACTCCCTTGACACAAGCAAAATGTTTTGTACAGTGGGATTATTATTTGAATAATAATTTGTGTTCCTCTGAAGGATGGAAACAAAGCAAGGCCAATTTGGTTAGAATGATCTCAAATTTGAGCTATTACCTGTATAAGGAGATTCTCTCCACCTCCCAAGTGTATGTTCTTGGGAACTGGGTACTTTTGCAGGATGAATTTCTCGATAGAGGATCCTTAAGGCAAGGACACTTACTGTTTTACTTGCTGTTTAGCTAGAATTCTGGGGCAGCACCAGGCCATAGGATGTTCCTCAGCACCAATGCGGTAATGACAAATTCAGAACAGAGGCAATGGCAAGTGACGTTCTGGAGGGCTTTGTTGATGGTGATGAACTATGAGACCAAATGGGAATGGTTTGGTCAAATGACCATGAAGGAGGTAGGCAGGCTATCTTCCCATACCCAGAAGAGCAGGGTGAGGGGTGCAACTTCCATCTGAGCCTCGTCTCACACATGCACTGAGCCGTGCTCTACTCTGTGCCAATACAGGGGCTAGGAACACTTCATGCTGTCCCTGGAAGCCAAACTATGGCACTTAATTAGCGATCACAAAATATATGATCTATACTCACTTGGAATTCTGTCAATTGAGCCTTCAAAGACAATTTTTTAATTCACTTTTTATTAGATTTCCATAAGCCCTTCCTTTCCAGGAGTTTAATATTAAACAGCTTTCCAGTGAAAAATGCTTTAAAACATTAAATACATTAGAGATGTAAATGGTACATGCAGAAGTTATTTTTCAAAAAGCCACATCACTGGAAAACTGTATACTTTTCTGTGTATACAGTAATATTCTTTGGACCTAAGTCTTCAATGGACCTAAAAATCTGCTTGTCACACTTCAAAATGGAATGATTTACATTCACAACACAAAGCCAGTCACACCCATGGTATCAGTTTCTGCTCCTGAACTTAGCAGACAAACTGCAGATAAATTTATCTCTGTAACTTAGCTTCCCTTCAGCAAAAGGTCCCACAGGCTGCTAGTCTCGATCTGATCCCTTCTCTACAAAGTTCTAAGCCTTTCTTGTAACCTGGGGGCAAAATCAAACTGAGAGGGGTGAGAGAGAAAAAAGGATGGCAAGGGAGGTTAAATAGGTTATCACCAAGAAAGAGTGTTCAGGGACTCTAAATTAATGAATCCATCTTTGTTATGAAGCTGGGAAATTATTTTTGAAGGTAAGAGTAGTTAGCAAAATGCTTTATACAACGGAATTGTCCTTTAGGTGGATATGTGTCTACAGGCATACACATGTTTATCTGAGTACACGAGTTCTAGAATTTTTGTAATAAGTCAATGGAAAGAAAAAGCAGCCGACGACAACTATATACTGTGGCATGCAAGATGCAAGCTGGGTTGGAAAGGGGAGACTTTCTGATCCAGAACTGAGTTCACCCCTGAATGCTTCTGAATCTGACTTCTACTTAAGCCATGACCCTGAGGCCTCCTTCACATTGTGAAATAACAAAGTGATGCTGAGTCAGAGGGTGAAATTATCAGTGTAAATAACTGTTGTTGCATTTAAAATTAAACTGGTTCAAGGTGAAACAATTGGTGTTAATGAAATGGTAGTTCAGGAAAGAATAAAGACCTGTCATTTCTAAAAGCAAGAGAATGGCCAGCGACTGGATCTTGACTATTTTTGTTTGCTATGGGGACAATGTAGTAAGAAACAGAAGGCAGCATAAACGTATAAAAGAATGATCAAGTGACCCTAATACACTTCCAAGATGCTGGATAAAAATATTACTGAATAAGCCTTCTCATTTTCATGATCCTGACACAGGTGTCTCTTTGCCATTTAGCTAGAAAAATAGGAAGTAAGAAGATGTAATAAAGTAAACTGAATAAATGTATGAATTTGCTTACTGTGCTCCTCTATCACTTTGGAAGGATTTATGCTCTAAAGGGTACTTCAACTATCTAGTTCATTAAGCAAGTTAGTGTGTGCTCATTTACATCACACGGCCATAAGGATATAAACATTGCTTCCATAAGAAAATAATATACATGATTTTTACATCTTGATCAACAGCATTTTTTTAAAAAGAATTGAAGACCGTTATTTCAAGGACAGCTCCCACTACAAGACAGCTCCTACCATAAAAACACTGTCTTCTCATTGCTATCACAATGAGACCCATGAACAACAAACCTTTCCACACTGAACATGTAGGAGGTATATACACAGCAAGTATTATGGCAGGATCCATTGCTGGTGATGACTCAACACCACTGGCTGAGTCTCTGGAGCCACTGAGGTCATCATGCTGCTATAAATGTGTTGAAATTGTCATTTGATAAGTAAGGACATGTTTGAATCTTCCTGTGGGTGCTGAAGAATTGCTGTTGTATGAGTATATAGTTAAGTGGCAATGAGTGCTGTCCCAATTGCCCATAGGCACAAAAGACCACAGCAAAAGCATTTTCAAAGTTGTTCCAGGAGACATATGGTAAGAAGGGAATGTAGTTACAATGAAAAATTCAATTTTGAAAATCTGAAAACTAGAAGAGCTGGAGCACCTCTGTGGTGAGATACCAATGTTTTATTCAGGCCCAGCACCATGAATCACTTGACATCACATGAATGCATACATCTTATTTCTATAATGTCATGATTACTCAAATATGTTAAGAAATATATAGATATGAGGAGGCAGAAATACACCATTTTAGTAACTTTAGTTAGATCGACCAATCATCTATGCAGGTATCCACTTACCAGGTAAAATGATGGCAAATATACAAACATTCCAGAGTTAAATAGTGTGACTCAAGGTTATAGTCAGAATGGGTCTTAAGTCAATTTGAGATTTAAGAAAACGCAAGAAAAGTTAAAGCTAAGTTTAATGGAGGTATTCCTAAAGATGGCATTTCCTCTACTCCTTGGACATATATAACATCATGCTATTTATACAATGAGCAAAATGCATACAGCATAGGTAATTTTGCTACATCGCTTCTTTTCCTCTCTCCTTTTTAATAAATAGAAAAGCAGGATGGCCCTCCATTCCCAATTTTGCCTGGCTAAATTCTACCTGTCCTTCAGACCTCAGTCAATACTTCATCTTCTCTAGATTCCTGTTTGATGCTCTAACAGCACTTGTACCTTTCTTTCATGGCACTAAGCACACCTAATATTAGTTATCTTTTGACATAGCTCCCCTGCAAAGATGTACATTTCATGAAGGAGGTAACTTCTTTACTGCTATGCTCCTAACTCCCATGTATGATGGCCCTTAATGAAGTTCTGTTGAACGAATGAATGAAAACATGATCGGTCAATTGGC
>CAUYQG010194961.1:15000-60091 GCA_963574415.1 Tarsius wallacei
CACAAAGAGTCTCATAAATGTTAGAACATATTGTGAATATGATCATAGTCTTTGAGTAGATCTTCCAGGAAAATATTACAGACCACCTGCCTGATGTATCGGGATAGTGTGCTTTACAAAATCTGATTTGCCTGAGAGATGGGCTTAATTGATACTATTTTCCCTAAGGGGCAAGAACAGGGCATCAAACAAGAGTCATGTTTGTAAATATTATAGTGGTAATTTGAGAATCTCATAAGCAATAAGACAATATAGTTAAAAGAACACAAAACCAAGGATGGGGAGACTTGTGCCTTACCTTACATTTCATCACTAAGTTCCTTAGGGAACTTGGTTAAGTTATATAACACTTCTACTTTTCTCTTTAAAAACACCTACTTTGCACAGTTGTTTTTAGTTGATCATGTAAGAAAGCAGATTTGTGAATAATAATTATTAACATGAAAAGCTTTATAATTTTATTCCAACATTGACCTGGTGGCTGATAGGGGAATATGTAGTAGCAGGGCAATTTTCAGCTGTTTGGAGACAGCTGAACACTGGCTCTTATGTACCTGAACTCAAAAAAGAAAGGGCCACATTCTTGAACAGAAACTAAGAGAAGAATGTATAATTTTTGAATCTTAAATCCGCCATCATCTCTAGTGTGAACTCTATCCTAGGAGCCATGTTATGTAAACTACCAGCAAGACCTTAGAAAAAGTTTTAGGAAGAGAAAAAGCATATTGTAACTTGCATTTATTTTTTAAAAATCTAGACAATTTTTTCAGATTGTTTTACATTTGGTAGTATCAGTGACCATGAATATGAGGCAGAGCCAGTAGTTTTCAGGAGTAGCACAATTCTCCATATTTTAAATTTGTCTCTAGCTTATACTTCTTGAGATTGACCAATTCAAAGAGAAGTGTGTGTGTGTGTGTGTGTGTGTGTGTGTGTGTGTGTGTGTGTGTATCTCCACTTTTGCTGATTTCTTGACACAGTGGGCTTTTGTTCTTATGCTATTTGCTACAAAGGGGTTTAAAGGGGTCTATCTTAAACCTGGAGTATAATAGCTACCAGTGTTTCAAAAAGCCTTACTTTGAGGTGGTTCTCCCCAAAAAGTAGTCCTAGGAAACCATGCTTTGGCAAGCCTTTGGCGTATTAACCTTTGTGATGTATTACATTAGATGGGCCTTGGACACAGGTCTGACTAGAACAAAACCAAGGTTAAATGGTACAAGGCCTTTTCTAAGTCAAATAACTTCTAAGAAATTTATCAAATATAACTTCTAGGGTGTCATTGGAGAAGTGAAAAATAATACTAGAAGTCATTGTATTCCCTGCTCGAGATTTAGGACAGTTACATTACTTTAAAATATATCTGTGTTCATGGCTGTCAGAAGAAATCCTAACAAAATCCACACATTTGCCACATCCATTACCACTGTAAAGAATTGCTTTGAAATGCTTGCTCTAACAGTTACACAGCTTCAACTTCCTCATTTGGGGCTGGACGTTTCTAGCTCTGGACTGAAAGTCTTCACCAAAGGAGTCCAGCAATGATATTGTATCTACCAACTACAGAGTTCTAGGTTGCAATTAAAACTATTAATGCCTCAATGTCTAATGAGCACAATGTTTACCAAGACTTGTATGTTTACAACAAATAGTAGACAGTCAAAATGTATATGTTTTATCTCATTTAATCCACAGACTAGAACTACACAGCTAATATTATTTTCTCCGCTTTACTGATAAGGAAACTAAGAAGGGAGAGGTTAAGATGTTTGCCCAATGTTACAGAGATAGTCAGTAGAAGAACTGGGTTCAAACCCACCAGTTGCTGACTCCAAAGTATCCTCCCTATTTTCATGCCACCTGCACAGCTGTGCTCACAGACAGCCACAGTTTGGCAGAAGCAGGTTGAGGACCAGCAGCTCATTATACCTGTTAGACCACGAGTACAAATTAACTCTATTTAAATTATCTTTAATGCTAATTTAACACCAAAAATAAAATTTCCAAAATATATACTATAAAAAAGAAAATTTTCACTCATAAGTGGACCCTGAACAATTATAATAATACTATAAAAAAGGGATTGGCAGTGGTGGGAAACTGTCAGAGGAGGTGGGGGGACATACTTCATCAATAAGGTACCTGATCTCAAACCAGGTGAAGTGGGGAGCAAAGTGAAGCCCAAACTTTACCTGTACAATGACCGTTTGTATACCTAGCCCTGAATTGTACCCTACATCTTTAAAATAAAAATTTTTTTAAAAGAAAATAAAGCACAATAAGATTGGCGAAAAAAAAGAAAATTTTATAAGACCAAATTCAGATAGTTACTAGCACTTGGTATGGTGACATGTCCAATACTTGTCACTACAGGTTCTTTCATAGACCTGTACATAGAATCAGATGTCAAAATAAGATCCCTCAATCTCTGGTACTTCCTTTCATAAAATTCATTTTCTAAAATACGCTCCTTTCAAATAACCCACTAACCCTACAGAAACTCACAGCATGGGGGATGGCTTCATAGGAGGCACATGGCATGAGAGGAAAGAAACAGCGTCTGATCTGGGGTAAAGTCCAGCTGCTCTGTGGAGTGCAATTTACGTCTTAGGCAACAGGGCAGAAGGCGATATTTTGTAAGTATCATATTTAGTGCAACTTCTAGTTTCTTGGATGTTTTCTTCATGCTTTACAACCATTCTCCTTAAAAAATATATGATAATAACGATACTATCATCTTGTTTTGTGCTTAAAAATGAGATGGATAAAGTCTGTAGCTTCTCATGAGTACAAAAGTAAAAAAGAAAAAGAGCAAACAAAAAAGGTAAGTCATTTGTTGTAAGAACCTACAAATAAATTAAACCTTGCCTAAGATGTATTGATTTTATGTGGCCTAGCCTGTAGAATAATGTCAAGGGTTCCTGACAATCCATTACATTCAATAGGCAAAATCTCCTTATAATTTTTTTTCCCTTTCCTGAACGATGTATAATCTATTTTTTTCCTTGATGAAAAAGTAGTGCTGTATAAGCCTGAAAATTCTTTAAAGTAGTGAACAAAGCTGACACATTGAACATGGAAAAGTTTCTTCTGATCACTTATTCAATGTCATACATGGAGAAAAATTAGTTTTAATTGACTTTACACATGATGTGATAAATCTGTATGCATATATATGTTTTAAATATACAAGCTGAATCTAGCAAACTGGAGATAATTATTAGGCCATTTTTATTATGAAGTTAGAAACCATAAATCAGAGTGAATGAATGCTTTGCCTTTTTTTTTTCTTAGAGGTTTCAGTATTGAAGAATAAAACTTAAAAGTTAATTATAGATTTCTGACTAATTTTCAATGAAAAATATTTACTCCTTCATATTTTTAGATCATCCTTGGGAACTCATTCTTTACTGCTGGTACTAAAAGTAACTCCAAAGTAAAAATTAATTTATTTCTCCACAATGTAGACAGATGTTTTCCTCAAGTTTGTAATAAAAATATTATTTTTACCATGAAAAAAATAAAATGTCTCTGCCTACAATGATTCCAAAAGAAAACAAAGATAGATATATCTAACACTATAACACTTCTACCGAAAGAGCAGATAGACAAATCCTGTTCATTTTTAAATCTGTAATTACTCTGTGTGTGTGTGTGTGTGTGTGTGTGTGTGTGTGTGTGTACTCACGATGTCGTCCATGCATGTTCTACTCCTGCTGACAGACTGGTAGCAGGAGGGAAATGAAGATGCTGAAAATTTCCTAACTGACAAGGAGATTTTCATTTTTAGTGTTTAATAGTGGTGTCTGGTTTTGAAATTGGCAATTTAGGGGCCTGGTGTGCCAGGCAATGGGATTCTGGAATTTCACAATTATGGGGCTCTGAGGAGGGTTGCCTGACTGGTGAGAGTGTGGGGGCCTTGCATCAAATCACCACGCTGCCTTGGTGCACGGTCAAAATATCCATGCTTGATGATCTCTGGCAGTGGCTGCTCGGTTCCCAAGATTTAACCTAGCCTGCCTTAGAAACTGTGCCAGTCCACCACATACCATTAAAGCCAATGAGTACTTGACAGGGTACCTGCAGCTTTAGGGAGGTTCTGAAATGCACTTGGAGAGTCACTTCAGCAACAGAAAATCCCAGCTCAGGTAACAAAGCCTATGCCCTAGGAAACCCTTCATTCTAAAACAAACAAACAACAAACAAACAAACAACCCTCATTCTAGAAAAAGAAAACCCACTACAGTTGTGTAAAATCACTTATCTATGTTCAGATGAAGATAGAGACTTGAGGCAGGCAAATAGTGTAGCTGCTAGAGTGAACCCGTAATGCTGAAACTGGGCAAACAGTCCTTCATAAATGTATTCATTCATCCATTCCCTAAACTGCCAGTGAGCCCCTATTATGGGCAGATACTGTGCAGGGCAGTGGAATAAAAAATAAGTTAGGCCCAGTCCTGTTTACTTTCATGGGTTTATAGTCCATGAGACAGATACATGAAAACATAGTGATATGTGGACATGCCATGGAGGCATGTATGTACAGGTGCTAAAAGCCAGAAGAATCATCGAATGCTACTGAGGTGGGAAGGGAAGGTTTCACGGAGAAGAGAGTCTCTAAGGATCAGAGGAAATTCTTCAAACTGGCTGCAGGGAGCAGGCTGAGAGGCCAAAGACACAGACAAGTCCAGGGAAGATGCCTCTGGAGGGTCCATTGACAGACTGCCTCATACAGGACATTAAATCTGAGCTGGGTCTGACGATGGGTGATAGTGGTGCTGATAAACAATGAGAGGAAGGACACGATTAAACTGCTAAATTGAGGCTGAGAGAAACCTGTTTGGAAGTCACTGCAGCTGTCCAAAGCAAGAGTCCCCTCTGGAGCCTCCGTGTCTGCAGCCTCGACTCCTCTTTGGTCTGTAAATGAACCTAAGGCTTTTCCATCTTGAAAAGATACCTTTCCTCCAGTCTAAAATTCCTCTTGTCTTTCTCCTTCTCACTCCACTTTTTCCCTTCTGGCTAAGCTTCTTGAAGAGGCTATCTAAGCCTCTTATCTCTGCTTCCTCACATCCCATTCCATCAGCAACCCTCTGTCATCTGACTTTCATATACCCTGCTCCTTTAAACTACTCTAGCCCAGGTCTCCAACAATCCATCAGCTGTGTGATCTGATGGGCATGTCCCAGCCTTCTTCCTCCTTGGCTCCACACCATTCAACATTAATGACCATCCCTTCCTTCTCAAAACTCTCCCCTGTCTTTCAATGACATCCTATCCCCTCTGCTTCCTTTCTTCTCTGCCCACATTTTTATAAAAATCTTAGCTGGGTCCCTCTCTTCCCCACCAGCTCTGTGACTATTCTCATGTTACACTTTCCTTAAACTAGTGCTTCTCAAACTTGGGCATACATTAGAATCATTTGGAGGACTGGACTCAGATGTCGGGGGCCCTCCTTCAGAAATTCTGAGTCAGTTGTTATTGGATAGGGCTCAAATATCTGCATTTAAAGAAATAAGTTTCAGGTGATGCTGGTGCTGCTGGCCGAACCACACTTTGAAAACCACACTTTGAGAACCACCATCTCAAACCATCTTGTCTGTGCCCATGGCTTTGCCTAATTGCAACAACGGTGACTCATAACCACAGACATTCTCACAGCCTCAGACTTGGGTATCTCTGTCTCTACCACAATGTTCCACCAACGTGGAAACCTTAACCTGACTTGATGGTGCTAATCGAATCTCTTTTTATCTGTCCTCTCCATACACCCAAACTGGCTCCTCCTCCTGTATTCACTGTCTTGGAGAAAGGCACCTCCCATCTCATCTAGCCACTACATGTCACAAACTCCCAGGAATTGCTGCCTTCATAATTCTCTGATTCACATACTATTTCCTGTGCCCTCTGTCACTGCCCACACCTGGGCTCTATTCATTTTTAAAAAATATGGACTATGGCATCAGCCTCCTAAATGATCTGGCTGGTTCCAGCATCCTCTTAAAAAATCTACCCTCTACATTGCTCTCAAGAGGTAGTCTCTCTAAAACATAAACCTGAGCAGTTCACGTGTGTTCAACCTCATTTTTTGTCACAGCCTCACAGGACTCCTGATAGTCAGGCATACCGATTTACCACAGCAAATTTGTTCCTTTTGCCAGAATCCCTCGTTAGTCAGTGCTCCCCTGATGCCAATAGATAGTGCCCTTATTATGGGCACTGCTGACATCTTACCAGCACCATATGCTTAATTTCAGTGGCACCAGTGCCTGGCAAAGTGCAAGGTATCCCATAAGGACCAACACATTTTTGTTGTTTTGACCCAATTTAAGAGTTTCCTGGGAAGAAATAAGCTGCTTCTGAAATCTCCAGCATTGTTACATCACCTTAAGCTTCTCCGGCAACTGAGCTGGCTCTGAAGGGAGATAGCAAATTATATACAGTTATGTGCTGCATAATGACGTTTCAATCAACAACAGACTGCATATACAATGGTGGTTCCATGAGATTATAATACCTTATTTTTACGGTACCTTTCCTATGTTTAGATACACAAATACCTACCATTGTGTTACAATTGCCAACAGTATTCAGTGCAGCAGCATGCTGAACAAGTTTGTAGCCTAGGAGCAATGGGCTATACTTTATAGTCTAGGTGTGTAGTGGGCTATACTATCTAGGTTTGTGTAAATCCACTCTAGAGTATTGATACAATGATAATATCACTTAACGACACACTTCTCAGAATGCATCTTTGTCATTAAGTGATGTATGACTGTACTTTTCTCTATGGGTGATCCTGGTAATCTTACTAACACATAATTCAAGGTGCTTTTTATTCCAACAACAGAGGGAGTTGGCATTGGATTTCTTTCAAGTAAGTTTTCATTCACGACAATAAGGTACATATTGTCAACCCTCAGTATCTTTGGGGGGTTGGTTCCAGGAGCCACTGTGGATGCCAAAATCTTCGGGTGCTCAAGTGCCTTGTGTCCAAGTGCCTTATATAAATCGCAGAGTATTTGCATATAACCTACACACATCTTCCATGTACTTTAAATTTTCTCTCTAGATTACTTATAATCCCTAAATGAAGTAAATGCAATGTAAAGAGTTGGTATACTGTTTTTTAAATTTGTATTATCTTTTATTGTTATAGTGTTATTTTTTCCTGAACATTTTCAATCTATATTTTGTTGAATTTATGACTACAGAACCTGTGGCTATGGAGAGTTGACGATATTCCTCAGTAAAACTGAACTGAAGGAATGGAATGAAGGAGATTTGGGCTCTACTTCTGGGTTGACCACAAGCCTCCCCAAATCTATGAACTCAAGATCTTTCCCTATAAAAGAAGGTATTGCCTTACGTAGGTCATCTCTTGAAGGCAGTTTTCAGCACATTAATTTAGTATATTAACAATAATTTCAACCTAGCATAATGAAATATGAGTTGATAAGAGAAAAAAGAGCTTTCACTCTGCAAGGATGTATGAATAGTTAAGAGGCAGTGGAGGAATGTGGAGAGATGTAGGAGTTAAAGCAGCTATGCTTGTACATTAACAACTGGATTTGGATCTGTAGATGGGTGGAGAGGTCGAAAGACCTAGCCACAGACTCTGTGGAAGTCAGGGCAAGAGGAACCCAGCTCCAGGGGTAAGAGTCTTCAGTTACTCAGAGGTAGAAGAGATCACTCCACTGAAACTGATGTTATACGTACTGCGATTTCCAATATATGTTTGGATTAACTTTTTAGCAATTAACATTTTTGACACAGTGTTCTCTTAATTAATTAGTTTCTAATGTCTTAAGTCAACATTAAGATATTATAGCCCAAAGACCACTTGTTTCAAAACCAGTCGTCTTAAAATGTGTATTTCTGGGCCCCAACCAAGATATTGTGAATCACAGCTCCCCAGGTGATTCCTATGAATACTGAACTTTTGAGAACAACCATTAAATGTAAAGAACACACTCAGGTATGGCTAAAGGTGATGTACTTAAACTCATATGGAGTTGGGCAACACCTAGAGGGTCACCAACTAGTTCTTTATGAAGGTATTGCCTTTGTTTGCTTCTGCTAGTTGTCATCAGTCACACAGGTATTATATTTAATTGGTGGTTGCAAAACTAACCAGTCTTACTATTTTAAAACTTATTTTCAATGTGATATCATCATAAGAGATAGTGTCTGTGCTAAGGTCTCAGATCATATTCAATAGATTCATCATTACTATCTGGGATAGCAAGGAAGAGGATGCAGTACCCCAGAAAGACCTCTTTGATACACATGCAAATAAAGGACGCCATTAATTAAATATCTCATTGACGCTGCTCAAATTCAAATGTCTTCTGCTGACCCTCCCTCAGCTTGTTACCATAAGCCAGTGTAGGGAAGGGTTGCTGTAATATGCAATACAATAAATATATCAATTGAAGACCAACATTAAAAGAGTTATTTGCTAATGGGCACCATGCCAGGGTTACTCAGGCAATGCTGCCTGTAGAATTCCTAAGCTGAGTTCACAAGATACAGATCGATGCACCTCCAAAGAGAGTCTATATCAATCTCCATTTCATTCATTAGCTCCCACTTCGAGCTGGTTGGCTGCTAGTTAACTCTTTAATGTGGGAGAAACTGTCAGTGTAAAGGCCACTGGGACACGTGCTCTTCCCAGCTGTACTTGACCTGTCAATATTTCTTGCAGCAGACTGTTTAAACTGGTACGGCTAATGGCAAAATGGAGACCTATGGGGTTTTGAAGGCTTTCATAGCTTTAGAATGGCTTACCATCCAATAGCAAACATTAGTAAATTCATCCCGTTGCTGCATTTCTGCCTGTGTCTTACGATCCAGGTGCACAGAAAGTAGGATAAAATTATTTTCCATAGTTCTATTCTTGAACTCAAAGGTATTTTACACTACACATTATGTAAATGTGAGCTCTACTACAATGAGATACAATCACACCAAGGACTTGGCTGCAGTGGAGATCATTACTTTGTGATTCAGCTCTAAAGAAGCGCCAAACAATGAGGGAAGCATAGCAGCACTTTCTGTAAAGTTAGGACTCATTTTCAATTTGTATTGGTCCAGGGACAACTTTATTGTTGCACAGTGGAAGAGCCTGGATGCTCAGGGGGATGCTTGGTGCATGAACTATTTCAAGCCCTTCTGAAAATGTAAATAAGAGTCCTAAAACATAAAGGCATAATTACCAAAACAAAGAATAGTCTCAGACCACCAGGAATAGCTGGCTTCGCTTATTTTCTTTCTACAAATATTGAATTTACTAATTTCCCTTGCCTTACTGTTGAATAAAATCAATTTTCTCAGTAGAGCTGATCTCTGCTTTGTTTGAGGTTAGATGTGAAGTTGATATGCATCCTTAGATATACTGTTTGGGAAAAAGCCTTGAATATTTAACCCGACGTCACAGTGAACCCTCCCTTCACCATCCTGGGGGGTGGGGAGCAGGCATATATTGATTCATGATTTGACAATCAGGATTCTCAATAGGTTAATTGACATGTTTGGAATTCATGGCAAGAAAACCTGTGCATTATTTTAAAACTCCTGTCAAAATGTTTGTAGATACGGTTTGATAACAACACCTGTTTTTTCCTCTCTTGGCCAATACAATCCATTGAGAATCCTGGCTTAAAAAATTTCCCTGCAGAATTGTCAAACATATGTATTCGTATTTCATTATTTGGGTAATAGCTGATTTGCCAAGTTCATTTACTACTAGTTGCTTCTCAAACATCTCAGTGGGATAATTAAGGAATACTAAGAACTGAAACTGTACTAAGTTAGGAGGGGGCTGGAGCCATTGCCCAAATCCCAGTCCTGATTAAACTGCTGTCCAGAATTAAATATTCAATAACTGAAATTCTCTTTTCTTCCTTTACTCTGAGAAACTTATCATCAAGGAGACAGAGCTACTCTCCAAGTAGTGCAAAAGAGACCCCCTCAAATTATCCATACCAATCAAACAGATCAAAATCCTGTAGACTTTCAAGTGAAAGGTATTTAAACTCAAAATTGACTCGGTAATGGTCTAAATGGTGCCTTGTCTCAGTGGATATATATGTAGGGGGAGAAAATAAATAGTAACTCCAGGAATATGTCCCGGAAGAGAATAAAGAAAGGCCAGGCACAGTTCAAGGTTATGGCTGAACACAACAGCACCAATGAGAATTTGGACAGCTAATACCCTCTCTTGAGAAATAGCAGATGTGAAGGATTCTGAAGAAGAATGTTGAAGTATGATAGCATTAGAGTTTAAATGCTCTCAAAGAAACTTGCTGGCTCATTGCACAAAGAAAAGAGATATTTTAATCATGAGCTATCTATCATCACTTGAATTTGAATGCCTGTTGTTTGAAGTCACAAGCTACTGAGTCCTGTGATATAGGTTTTCAGGTCTAGTGCTGGAACAAAAAAGGTATGAAAACTGAAAAAAAAAAAAAAGGAAAAACAAATGGCTATGGACTCGAAAGAAGACACTGCATCTGAAATGCTGTCTCTTAAATTTTGGACAAGGAGAAGTAAGAATCATTGAATGACGAGTTTCTCAGAATCTTTCCTCTGGAGAAAATGGGAATATATGAGAGATTAGAAAGAATGTGTTAAAAAATAAACTACTGAAGAGTACAAGCCCCGTTGCTATCACAAGACAAATGTATTAGATTCTTCAGTCCATAAGTTTTCCAAGTTCATATACACACTGTAAGAATACCTAGGAATGCCAATCCAAATTCAGTTTCAAGTGCAGGCACCAAAGTACAAGGGGGATGAATTCTCTTCAGAACAAAGACTCTAATGTTGGAAGGGCAGTTCAACTGATGATCCACACTTATTTCTCATTTCTCCTATTTCAATGTCTATTCCTTTTTGGCATTTTACTGATAAACTCAAGGGGGCCCTTAGCAATTCCTTAGAGAGATACACATGTTTTCTATCAACTATGCATTGAATGTTCATGGAGGAGGTATTATTGATTTCCCAAAAGCAAAAAAGTTTATAGAACTTAGTCCTGGCATGATCTCATTTCATTCTATTTCATTACATGAGAAAATTGCTTAGTTTTTTACTCTCTCAATGCCCAGGAGCCCAGGCTTTAGGAGGGGAAAACAGTTCAAACTCTTCAAATAAAATAAAAGTAAGACAGAGGAGCCAGAGAGCTTCTCTTGTCACATATCTGCAATTTCCGGCATTCAAGCCACCACTTACAAGCCACTTCTTGACATAATCTTTAGGCTTAAGCATGTGGAACAGTGGACCAACCAGCTTAATAAAAAGACAAAGATGATATGCAACTAATGGACAGAGCATCGCAACTAGGTGTTAACACATCATTCATTGAACTAAATGCTCTTTCAAACTCTGCAGCAGAAACAATTAAAGTACTGACGGCAGTCTTAAGTTGCTTCAAATTGTCTGGCACAATTGATCCACAATTATCTTTGTACTCCCTGAAGCCCCTGAATGCTACCTTCTTCATTGACTTTAAATTTCCCTCACAGTTCTCCAACCTGTGTCCTGGCATACTGAATATCTGACAAACTGAATATCCATTGGAAAAGCCCATTGTGATAGCTCTAGGAATTCCAAATATTTTATTAAAAATCTAGACTGTTTGCCTCTTGAATGCTTATGACCAGATCTCCATAACAAACATGTAATTTTACTGAAAATTTAAAGATGAGAGTTAAACTTCAAGACAACAGAGATAGCAAATCATCCTTCTGTTAGTTTCATGACACCACATGTTAAAGAATTCTATAATATAGGATTTATGGCAAAGAGACAAATTCAGCTTCCAGAGTTTGAACTCTGAAATCACTCATGACTACTGGCATGGTAAAAAAAAAAATGTTTGCATTCTTGGGCCAAGTCTCTGATAGCCAATAAAAACACTGCTAATAAAAAAATTTCCTGATGTTCATTTACATGGTTGTTTGGACATCTCTTCACTGAGAAAAAGTCTATTAAGTGGCTGATTCATCAGAATCGCTATGCACATCCTATGGAACACAACCAAATATGCTTTGTTTCCAAAGCATTGTGAGAAGGCATTTATCTTGGAACATAGGCATAGATGTATTCATTAACAGAAATCTTACTAATAATTTTTTTTTACTTGGATTCTCCTTTTTGTTGTTGATTTTCTGGCAGGCAACTGTGCAAAGTTATGTGAGTGAAACACTTTGAGGATGGAGAGAATCAGATGCCAACCTTGAGTAAGGCTGACCTTGCCTTAAGAGTAACATGGTATTTTACCGAAACTGAAAAATCATTTTGAACTCTTATGTGAGGGCCTGCAATTGAATCTACACGGTGATTCAAGATCACGGATATAGGCATGTGAATAAAATAGCCCATGAATTATCTTTTTTATCTAAACTATACATTTATTTTTTTCAATTGAGTACATCCTGATATAGAAATGATGAAGACTATTTTAGCTGGGACCCAAATTGCCAGGGTTGTTGGAACTTAACAAAGGTAAAGGATGAATTGCGTCTGAAGAGGATATCAGAACGTATCTTTATTCAGTACCATGGACTAAGAAAGAAAAAATAACTTTGTGCATTATGTGAGGAATCCTCATCATGATCTCACACTTGTTATCTTAGTTCAGTTTTCCCAACAGTGCTGTGAGAAAGTCAGCATGGATTCCCATAGATCTTATTGAAAATGTTTATTAAAACTGTTACTTGACAGAAACTTTATAATTTTAGGCTGCCCAATTTCTCTCCAATTTCTATGAAAAATAATAATTCTCATGGTCTATTGAATTTTTATATGCCAATAATGCATGTATATATATATCTATGCACGTATATATCTCACACATACTCTAATTCTCTGATGCTTTGTGTGGCTTGGTGATAAATGTTAATATTATAGAAGATATCATTGTAAAAAATTTAGTATAGTACTTACTGTTAACAAACATATTAATATTTAATACACATGACCTGCTCCTACCTCATGTTACCCCCAATTCCTCTATTCCTGTTTACTATTTTCTTTCTTTTCTTTTTGCACTTGTAATCTAAAGTATCATAAAAGTGACTCAATTGATTGACTTTTCTGCTTATTGTTTTTCTTCCTCCACTAGAATATAAATTCCTTAAAGGCAAGAAGCTTTGCTTGTTTACTGGTGTATCATCAGTACACCCTGTCACATAATGAGTGTTCAATAAATATTTGTTAATGAATGAATAGTATCACTAATCGTAACACAGGGTAATGCAGACACGGAATGCAGTTGTCATTCTGTGCTTCCATGATGCAATCTTTTCTAGTAAGTTAACGATGGACCAGTAGTCTATGTTTAATAATCGCCCCTAGGGAATATTGCTAAAGGTGTTAAGTACTAATTGCCTCAAACACAGTGGGAGGTATATATCCCCGGATAATTTTTCAAGTCTTGTAGAAGATCTTGTATAAGAAGCACTGCAGTTCATATAGATTCAACACTTGGGATATTTATTTATCATCTGTAAAATGAAGGCAAATTTGGGGAAATGCAGTGACTACTTCTGGAACTCAGTATTGTAACTGTGTACAGCCCCCGTCCAAAGGTAAACTTTATATACATATTAATCTCAATAAGATAAGAAATTTTAATACACACAAGTGGTTTTATATTCATATTCATTCTCTCTCAGCATACACACACACACACACACACACACACACACAACACACACATACACAGAAAGGATGTGTGAGAAAATATTGCCAGAAAGACCCTGATATAAATGCAAAGGAGAAAAGAATGAAAGTCAAAAGTACTGGATTATAGTACTAGTTCTGCTTATTACTCAGCCAAGTGATCTTGGGCAGTTAATTTCTTTTTACAATTCTGTTTTTATCATTTATTAACCATTTAAGATCTTTTTGTTCTCTAACAAGTCTATAAGCCCACAAGTGGAAGACAGACATGGTGAAGGTGAGAGAAGAATGTATATTTGTATAAATGATTCCAATTGTCACTTTTTGATGGATTGAAAAGTCATGAATTTCCATATGACTTTATCATTTCCCATTTTTACACTCAGAACATCATTATTATTATTTGGAGAAAATATGGGCTAATATCTGGTCCCCTAACTCACAGCATTGCTTTTGGTGAAGAACTATATTGCCCATATAAATAATCAGAGGACATTTCACTATAGTTTATAACATCAGCCTTTTTAACAACATACCTAACCTCCTATCTCATCTTGCCCTCAAAATAATGCCAGATAGTGACATTTAGATATCTTTGGGCAAAGCTTGTCCTAAAACCTGCTTTGTTACCTCCTCTGCTAGATACAAGTTGTTCACCAACAACAAGCCAGGGCGGAGAATTCTATTAATGCATCTCCATGTCTTTAATCAGCCTGAACGCTCCTGCAGCTTTTTCAAAGGGATTTATCCCCATTTGTCACAAACAGACCAAGGCAGCAGCTCTCCTGTCATTACAGCAGAGGGAAAACTTTTCCCTACCTGTATCAGAATCTCCTAGATGTTGGCTGATCAGAAAAGTGGTCCCTACCCATGTTTATGCCTATAGTTTGTTTTAGGCTCAGAATTTAAAATAAGTTGGTGGTGACTGGAACAACTTAGGTCAGCTTATATGTTATACTTTAATTAGTCAGGACAAGCAGGAGAATTGTATTATTTCCATTTTAAAATTTAAGTAATTAAGGCAGAGCAAGGTCAAGGTCACCAAATAGGCCTAAGGTAAGACCAAGATTACAACACCAGCATTGTTGGCACAATTTATGTTTCTAATTAAATGCAAGATCATCTTACACTAAGACAGATCCTGTATAGTCAAACAGAAAACATGCTGGATTGGAAATCAAGCAGAATGGATTTTACCACTAATTTAATGCAATACCACAGGTAGTTATCCAAGTTGTGACTATATTCATTCAATATTAATTCATTTACTAGGCAATTAAATATTCACTCTGTGTGTATATACATATATGAGATAGGCAGAAAATAGTTTCAAGGCAGCATTTTGACAAGTGTGTACAAACAACATGCACAAATACTGAGGAAATTAAAAAGAATGATGAACTTTTGGGCCCTTGCTGGTTTGACTGGTTTTTACTTACCTGATGTCTGGTCCCTTCATTCAAACTGAGGCTGATATAATTAACCAAACTATTAGGGTGTTTTAGATTTGTGAAAACACAACTTAAAACATTTTTGGTCTATCAATTTTCCTATGCTTAAAATAGGATGATTAATACCCTGTTCTAATTAATAAAATGGAAAAAAGAAACTATAAATATAGTTCTTCTCAAGTGCTTTGGGGCATTCTAAACCAGTGATTCTCTTTATTCTTTATGCTGAGGAGCTTTAAGAATCTCATAAAAGTTATAAAACCTCACCCCCAATCATAAAAAAAGATGAACACAAAATTTTATATCAATTTCAAGTATTCACAAATCTCTCAAATCCTGTCCATGAATTCCAGGTTAGAAACCTATGTCCTAAACCAAAACCAACACAACTTCAGGAGAGCATCCTCTTTTGATATGATAATCTTGATTCTAGCTCTACAATCCATTTATTCTACAAATATTACTAAGCATCTAATATTTGTTACACGCTGTTCTAGGTGATGGGATATCTTAGGGAACAAAACAAAGTTCCCTGATCTCAGGAGAGTGGAAGACAGACAATAAACAAAATCAGTAACTAAATTATATGTTATGCCAGTAGGTGGTAAGAGCTATGGAAAAAAATAAAGTCAGAAAGGGGTTTAGGGATGTCAGGGAGCTAGGAGAAGGAAGTTTGCATTTTTGAATATGGTAGTCAGAGAAGCCCCACTGAGCATGTGACATTTAAACAAAGACCTGAAAGAGAAGAAACAAGCTATGTAGCTATCTGGGAAGACTGTTCTAGGCAGAGGGAATAGAGTACAAGGTTATCCTTTGGGTTCATTATCAGTTGGTCAAATTGGCAGGCAGTCAAGTAAAGAACAAAATCATATATGGTTGCCTGAATTATTGAGATGGCAGTGCCCAATGAGGAGGCAAGATGGGTGGAATGAAATAATAGGAGACGAAGTAGGAGAATTAAAAGGTGTGTAGGGAGGGGATCCTGGCAGGTCATAAAGGGCCTGGAGGGCCTTGTAACAACATTGGTTTTTACCCTGATTAAGATGGGAAGGTGTTGGAGAGTTTGGAACAAAGTGACAAGATCTGATGTATGTTTGCATAGGACCATTGTGATTGTTGAGTTGGAAGATGGCTGCTATAGAGATACAGAAAGAGATGATATAACTTAGACTACAGTGGTAGCCAGGGAGGGATGAGTAACTGTCAGACTCTGGGTGTATTTTAAAGCCGTATCCAGATGCTGATGTATTATACATGGAGTATGGTAAAAAAATGTCTCCAGTGTTATTTTGGCCTAAGTTACCATTAACTTTGACTGTGGGGACAACAGGATAGGGACTGGTAATAATAATGATACAAGTATTTGGAAGTTTATAGGGATGTCATCCACCATCCATTGTACTTTGTGGACTGATCTGAATTTCTCTACTTTTATTTATGACCAGTATTTTCAGCAGAAAATTGAGCTTAATATTTTTACTCTTATTACTTTACAGTTGGATGGATCAGACTCTCCCCATAAAGCCCTCCTTGACTATACTAGCTGCCTTCTCTGAATTCACAGTTCAGTTTGACCATGCATTTGTTTATAAAGTTGTTCCCTTAGTGTTATGTACGTCTTGATGTTTTATCCCCCTAACTAGATTGTAAGGTCAAAAATGCAGTAGCTATTTCCAATTCCTCTTTTGCAACTCACCAAATGTACCTAGCATGGTATTGGGTGCCAGGTAAGTAGAATTACTTAATACATTTTTGACTGATTGGGGGGAAAAAATGTCTGCAGAGTTCTTCCTTGTTGCAACTTCCCTGCTTTTCATTTTTACTCTCAGCTCTGAAAATGGAACAGCTTGAGACATCAAAGCTTTTTACAATTTGACAAAGTTTGTGTAATTGGTGAAAAGATAAACCACATGCACCACATTTGCGACTCAATACATTTCCTGAGCTGCAATCTGGATGGAAATAACTTAGACCAACACTTGGGCAAACTCGATGGGATCTGAAATTTTGATTAATACTACAACCAACATTCATATTATTTGTGTCTTTGAGGGAGGATCAATGTTTAAAGGTCTGTCAAATCTGTAGAATTTGAGTGTTTGATCCTTTTAGTGTTTCTTTTTAATTTTCTTACAAATGGAACATCAGGGTCATTATCAATTGATTCAATTGGCAGTCAGTCAAGTAAAGAACAGAATCATATAAGGTTGCCTGAATTATTAAGGGACTAGTAACTTCATCATTTTGGCACAGTAGAAGACTATTAAAGATTATAGTAAATGTTTCTAGCACTTTCAGTAAAATTGTCTTTTTTTCCCCCTGAGAGTTCATCTTTCATATTTAAATTTACTTTAAAGAAATAAGTTTCTTTCTTATGAGTCTACTTTATTGGTGCATCCTAATGCTGGACCCAGTAGACTCTATTTAATCTGTTATTTCCATCAAAAGTTTATTTCTTTACTCTGGGAACCCACTGGTAATCAGGAGGGTTCTGAGCCTGAGAACAGTGGTCTTGAATGTCAGAAGCAAAGACCCAAGAAGAGAGAGGGAGTGAAGCAGATAGAGTGCCACTTCACATCATTTCTGCTCAAGCTCGTGGGTACTGGTCACTGTGCCTTCCAGAGTCATTAAAATTTACCTATTTTAAATTCTGACACTGGACCTTTCTGGCTCTTTGTTTCTTTTCTCCCTCATTATGGGCTCCGAGCAGGAGTTTATTTCAAATTACCCTCCATTACAGACGTGGCATTTTGCACTGTGTCTTTTTCTGTGTGACCTTTCCCCTGTCAGAGTTTCTTCATTTTTAAAACTTGACTGCTTCAAAAAGAGAAGATGTGTGTGTTGGAGGGAAGGCGAATTTCACATTTACTTATGTCTTTTTCCTCTTTCATTTTTTTGTACCCCCTGTTGTTTGCTTATTTAGGTTTTGATAAGGAAAGGGATATTTCTCTAATTTGTGAGTTATCCAGGTCCTTTATTTCTTATTCTTTGACTGCTTAGTGCTCACTTTTAGGTAATATACAGCTTGCTACTACAACCATCACAAGGAAAATGCAAGTCAGTCAATTTTGAAACTTAATAGCTATTTATATAAGAAATTTTATGAAGGGGTATGGAGATAATTAAATAAAATTAGATTCCTCCACTATAAGATTTAAATGGATTGATGTTCTGTCTCTTATTATCACAAATAATCCCTTTAAAAAGGTACACACAATGATTCAGATATGTGGACTATTAAAATGAGAGGGAAGAAGAAATTCTAGACTTCAAATTTATCTAATGTGATTTCACACAAGCGCTCTGATATCTCTGTTTTTAGCTGGGAAAAAGTTATTTTTGAGAATGTTTGGAAGCTAAAAAATTAAAATTTAATGTAATATTTAACTTCTTCTTCAAGCCCAAACTTAAGTTCTATTTCCTCCATGACACTTACCTCTAAATTCAAAGTATCTTTCAGTTATCTATAAATATGATGTTTTCTTCCTCTTCTTCCTCCTTCTTTCAAAAGTTCCATATCCATCTCAACTGTTACTTGTTTCAACCCCATCTTTCACATATTATAGTTGGAATGTTCTTGACAGCAACCAAGTCTTAAATTTAACACAGACCATAGTCATTCTGGCTACCTAGTCATCTAAATGACTAATTTGTAATAAAATAATATATATGTGTAAACTTTGTGCTATTTGATGACATATTACCTCATGTTAGCTTTAGATTGCTCAGAGAAATAGGAAAACTCACTCTGTTAACTAAGATCTCATGTACCAGCCATTTTCTCAACCCTCCTTTATTAGGTATTTGACACTCTGAGAAAAAAATGATTGCTTGTTTTTTTATCAGTCAACGTGAAACAGAATGAATCAATAAGGCCAACCTGAGCCAAATAAATAAATAAATTTATGGCCCAAGGAGACTTAAGAAAAGGCATAAAACAAAACAAGTATTAGGTACATTATAACTGACCAAGTTATATATATAAGAACGTTGATTTCTGAAATTAATTTCAAAATAGAAGTTACAATGAGGAAGACTAAGTCTTAAAAAATTGACTAAATCTCTTATCTGAAGTAAATTTATTCTAGAAAAATAGTTAACAAGTATCTTTGACATAATTTCCTTCTATATTCACAGATTTTTGTGAGTACACACATAAATATCATTGTTCTCATGGAGAAACATACCTTTCTTTTCAAAGAGAGAATTTTTCTTTTTATGGATGTGAGAACAGAAGTGAGAGAATGAAGGACCTCTATGGTTCCATTTTCATAATAGAATTCTGTTGTTCTGGAATGATTTATTTTTGAATAAGGAAAAATGTAAGGAACTTGGAACACAGACAGAAGTACCTTCTCATCAAAGGTTGTCTATAGTTTCATGAATCACATGTGATGGATGAGATTTATGAATTAGAATCTGTGTCAAAAGATTTACAACATACTAAATTAGTTATGACATCTTCTCGTTGGTGCGCATAAACTTTCAACAAAATATCTATATCATCACCACAGGAGCATGGCCAGCCCAATTCTTTCATTTCAGTGCAGCACAACCAGACCCTGTCACTGTAGTTGATGAATTCTTGAAGGAATGGGCCTCAGATCAATTAAAATAAACACCACAAGCTGATTTATCAAATCTTTTCTGAATGCTCTCAGAAAATGTCAAAAATCTGATCCATTGACAGAGAAAAGTCAGAGAATCGTGGCAGCCTATGGGATCACAAGACCTTTTCAAAACCATCATAAATCACCACAGAAAACAAATGGGGCACCATGTGATAAGATTTCTTCTGACAGCTTTGCCTCAACAAGACATATATGAGATAAATGTCTATACTTCGTCTATACCCAATTGCCAGTTTACAAAGTTCCAAGTTGTCAAACTGTAAAATACACCACTATCAAAGTCCTTCCAAATACGACACCTTTTTTGGGTGTACAAGATTGGATTTAAAATAACATCCCCTTTAGTTCTATTTTATTGTTGCAAGCTACATAATATCCCTGTTGGTGTGTGAGCTTCCTACAGCAAAGTATACACGTATGCATACACACTCACACACAGAGGAGGCTCCATCTTTCCTTTCATATACGTCCTTGTCTGAACTAATGAAACTTTCTTCACTTTCCATTATTAAAGGAAAACTCTTTATAGTGCCCAAGTTCATCTAATCAAGGTACCCTTTGGGGTTTTTTTTTTTTTTAATCATCCCAGTCTTGTCTTGTTTCATGTAGGTTAAGAACACATTCAGAGACAAGCAATAACAGGCTAATCTGTCCCATCTACTTCAGGAACAGAAAAATGCTTCCATTAATAAGTTTTTACAAATATGATAAAAATGTATAGCCATAAAGAAAATAACTGGTCTTGGATTTCATAGGATATTTCATAGGAAATTTTAATTATAAATGATGACTCATATATTCCTCTACAGATGGCAGATAAAAAGGCATGTAAACATTGGCAATTTCATATGCTATATGAAGCCAAAGAACCTTTATCTCAAAGTAAGACTGAAACTTGAATCAAAGGAATGGTATCTATAAGTTAAAGTTGATTATGAACATTTGGAGACAGTTGAGCCTAGTCTTAAAGGTTTCAGATACTACTTAATTTTCAAAGAGCAAGAAATCCAGTGGTCTAGAGAACCAATTCCCTGTGCTACTCCCACAACTGACAGCACCTCACTGCCTTTCTTTCTATACCTTTAAGGCCTTACTCAAATCCTACTGCTTCATGAACCGTCTTCAACGATGGAAAGTCTGATTTGTTTGATTGCTAATCCAAGCTGTACTCACTAGAAAAGTAACTTTGCATTTCCTGGCCCTGCAACTCACCAGTTTCTATGAACTGTGGTAAATTAACCTATTTTTGTGGTAGGAAAACATTTCATTGCTACCATATATCTGGGATAGGAATCTAGAATCAGGTTAGAATAGATATCCAGGCACATGTATAGAACAAGATTTGAACCACCTCTCTGTTCAGGATGGATTAGAGAGAAAATACTGTAATTTTTTTTTTTTTGGTAATTGATCTAAGGACTTCATTTGTTTCACAAGCATTTGTTGAGTACCTGCTGTGTCTCATACACTGGTCCAGACCTCAGAGTCACTGTGTGCAACAGCTACTGCTGAGTTACTATGCAGTTACTAGTGGAGGGATGGCAGTGTCACCCATTTTTTTTTCTTTAACTGCTCAGTAATCTTGAGGATACTGTTAGGGAAGTGGAACGGCAAAGACTTTTGGAGACCTCTCTTTACCATTTAAGGCATCAAGGAATGGTCTTTGCCTTTTAAGAAATAGTCAACAGGGAAGAAAAGATATTGTAAAATAATAATAATAATTCTTACCAGGATGCCTAATTGGATCCCAATGATTTAATACATTTTAGATCAGTGTAACATGAGCTTTCACTCATACATTCAGGGCAAATCTCAGGATCATCAGTGGTTACTCTAAATATATACATTAATTTTGAAAATGAACAGGAGTGCACATTACTTCTGGGGGTACAAAACAAATGTGCCATGTTAATTTTGGAAGCAAGAGATATAAGGAAGATTTCAGGTGGTGAAAACGATCAGATTTTCACAAATCTTAACACCAGCAAATACTTTTATCTGTGGGCAGCATCTTTGTGGAGATAGGGGATACAGCTTCCCCCCTGCCCCCAAATTTCCTCCCATTTGGGATCTTCTCCCAAGGAGCAAGCCGCGAGTTCATCCCATGGCCTTCAGCTGTACTTGTACCTTGCTAATTTCAAAATTCTGACTGTAAAAAAGTACTTTGCTATGAGTCAGTAAATGGAATATATTAATAAAGCTTGAGTGTTTGGTCCTTTTCCAGACTTGAGAAGTTGATCATGCTGGCTGCAATGGAGGCTTCGATTTTTTGTTTAGTGTAAAGGAAAATTACCCTATACAGCTTTTAACTCCCCAAGGCTATGCCTAAAAGCCTTGCTCAAACTTCTAAGGTGTCTGGACTAGTATTTGAGCTTAGAAAAGCTGTTGGCAAATCCCAGTGAAATTTTTTGACAGATTCATCTTTTAGCCTTTGGGAAAGTGAAGGTGCTGCAGGCAAGATATTTGATTAATGCCATGAAAAATAGTGTTGCTGGCACAGCTGGTATGTTGGGAGAAAAATTCATCACTAACTCTAAAACTGCCATGTAATTTTCTACCCACAGTTCTTTTCCTCACTTGACAGAAGATTTGCACAGGACAAACTCGGCTGACAGAGGACAAGTCAGCCAGATGTTGAGGTATCTCTAAACATGACAGATCACTATGTTTTAGCTCAGATTAATTCGCTTATTAGAGGTAGACCTAAATCACTGGTCATTGTCAAATCAGTTGTCACCACCAGCAAATCATGTCACATTTCTGAACAAAAATGTTGCAGTTTTCAAGAGTTGCCCTAACCTCAGCCCCACTGTGCTGAGAGTGAGATTCCAACAAAGAACATGGGATCTCTCTCCTCACCATGGCAAGCATGTTAAAATGTTCGATTCTATCCCAGTAGCAACACAACCATTTGCTTTTTGCGAGGCCAGCAAGAAGAGGGAAAGTATGATTTCAGAGTCTGACAACTGCCAAGCTGGGCACAGCTCAGGATATGTGATCTCATCTTCTCCCCTCCTCCTCCTCCCCCCCTGCATTTCCATAGAGCTCTACAGGGTGTTCCCATGCTCCTGACCTTAGCCAGTGGCCAAAGGTAAACACAAATTTCATTCACCAATAAAGAAAATGTCAAGAACATCTTTTCAAAACGAGTAGGTAGCATAACTCTGTTCCATAAGTTCATACAAAGCACATCACATTTTATTCTGTGAGGGCTTGGTGGCCTCTACAAAATGCTTTGACTCTTTCTAGCTCAACTCCCAACAGACCAGTTGTCCAGCTTACGAAGTCAGGACCACACTGGCCCCAGAGTTGGCAGGCTTAAGAAAAGTGTCAAGGAGTAAATAAGCCATGGAAAATAGCTAATATCTTCATCCCAGGAGGTTGAGTTAAGGGATGGGAAACACTGGCAAAAAGAGCAGTGGAAAAATTGACACCAACTCTGCTTGTACTGTGGCTGCCCTGTGAAGAGAAAATGGGCCTTCTATTGGCCTCATCAGGAACTCGGGCTCCTGAGAGCAACATTCTGTTTAAAAGTGCAATAAGTCAAAGAAAAGTACCACCATAGTAAAGGTAACACTGCTGCCTCTGGTATTTTTCTTTTTCTTTTAAAGGCCAACATTTAGTAAAACAAACTAGATTGGTATGTAGAGCAGACAGTGACGCAATGGAAAGGAATGGAAGGCTACGGGGATACTCAGTACGTACTGTGGATTCTTAGTTCTCATTTAGTTTGCTCAAGATCTAAATATGGTACTAGGTCCCCACCTAATAAACAAGTTGGTGTGTGCTACTTTTTGGCATTTCTCAAAAATTATAGCAGGAGGGCACATGAAATGGAAATATCTGTAATAGACTGATAAATCAGAACTAAAATGGAATTAATCTCCTCCTGCTCATATTGCTGTTCATGGTACCCACATTTTCTGAGTCACAGTCAACAGGACTGACACACTGAGGTGACCTTCGAGTTCTCCCTTGCACTTTCTCTTTCCTCGCTTGTCATCAAGTCAGCACCCAAGGTACCATTGCTCTTTTTTTTTTTAGATTAGAAAATATAGGTTATTTAGAAAGTAAATTAGGGGGGGGGGAGAGAGAGAGAGAGAGAGAGAGAGAGAGAGAGAGATTCACCTCCCTAATGTAGGGGAGGGGGCCAAAGCCAGAAAACATGGTGACAGCCACAGTTCCAAGAATGCATGGCCACACCACAGTCTAGTAAGGCAGTGGTTCCCATTATTCTTTCTTAATTCTGTTCCAAGCCCATTGCCCTTGCTCCAGTTCTGACCTTCCACCTCTATCATCATTACCTTAGCAATTCCTTGATCTGCCTGCCTCTCATCTTGCTTCTTCTATAAACAGTCCCCTGCACCACAGCCAAATTGGACTTCATGCTATTTAGTTTATACCTTAAAAAACATCCAGTGGTTTCCTGTTGCCTGGTCAAGTATAGTTTCAATCCTCTACCCTATATTGATAGTTCTTTCAAGTGAGGTATGGATGTATACTGCCTACTGTCCGAAACAAATTTGACCCTTATTGTCCTAGCTGCTGCCCATCGCCATCTTTGTCCCCATATCTTCTCATGTTCCTGTCACCTAGAATGGTCTCTTTCTCTTAAGCTCTACTTACTGAACTCCTATCCATCCTTCAAGGCCCAATCATAATCCATCCTCTCCCATGAAGTCATCGTTGCCTCCTCATCTCCTCTCAACTTTTGTGGCTCATTGTTTCTACAATTCTCTCATTGTTTCTCACATTCTACTTTGCACTGACAATTTTTGGTAAGTACTAAGTAGTAGATTCTTTGGGAATTTAGATGAAGAAATATTCACATTTATAAATTCCTATAACTTTTGACTAGACAGGTGTTCAAAATATGTTTTGAATAATTGAATTTGGAAAAGGTTAATTATTTTAAATAACCCAGGTTCTAAAAGTCTCTGTTTCTTAAAATGTGGTGTTTGGGGTTGAAGAACTACAAAATATCTTGAGTCTTTTACTTCTGTTTTGTTTTGACCTTAAACTAGTCAACAAAATGGTAACAGTGCTTTAAACTGCTATGGTCTAAGATCCCAGGTGGCTAAGAATATGGTTTTTGAACCACTAGCTTGAACTACCACTCTTGAAATACCAGTGTGGTTGCAAGTCCTGCAGTGAACTGACCTGTCATCTGCCACCCTCACCTCCCAGGGCTCTGTTCCTTCTGTGCTCTGTCACCACTAAGGTGTCAAGAGGACATTTAGGGTGTCTTTCTCTACCCATCAACATACTACACAAACATAATTCTCAAATCAGGTTCAAAATTCTCTGTAGAAAGCTTCAAGTGCGCTTAGCATACCTATTTGGCAATGAACTACTTCTACAGCTATTTTGGGGCCTCAATGAGGTATCAGGAACTATAACTCAATAAGAACCCTAACTCAGAGATGCATAACTATTACCCTTTAATAAAATCACAAGCCATTTCTATTGGTTGAAGAGACTTCCAATGACATGCATGAAGTGACTATGACTTTAAAATAACATGGATCTGAGTTCAGTGGATAAGTCTCTATTTATAAACTTGAGTATTACCAGTTTTTTATTTTTAATAGCTTAGCATAATTTTGTTGTGTGATGGGTCCCATGAAAGCGCCATAAGTCAAGAGACAAAGCCTACAGGTGATAACTACTGTGGGGAACAGAACTAGTTTCTGGCCTTAAAGAAGTTGGTTACAGGTAATAGGAGAAGCACATATATACTTGCCCTATAAGGAAGAAGAAAAATGCCATCATGAAAACATACACAAAGCACTCAGCTTCATAAGAGAGACTTGTGAGCCTTGAGGTTAAAGGTGGCATCATAAAGTAGACAGATTTAATTGGGACTTAGAGATTGGATAGATTTCTGACAAAGAGGTAAATTGAAAATTCTGCCTCTGGGAGTTAGGAAAGGCTTTCTGGAGAAGGATGCAAAGGATGAATAGTGGTGAGCTGATGGATAAAGGGAGGAAGCCTGGTACAGGCAGACACCTGGCCAGGGGCAGCCATGGAGCAGGCACATTCCTCCAAACACAGAAGGATAGAGCTGGAGCAATGCATGTGAAGAAGGTAGACCTAAGGAGCCCATACCAGAAAAGGCACAGATCGTGTCACCAGCAAACAAGAGGGCGGGGAAGCCTCCAGATATGGTTAGGAGGCAGCTAATTGTCCAGCGTGAGGAGGGCACAGAAAACATTATGAGAATCCTGGGATAGGAGGAGGCAAAGGGCAATTTGGAGAGAGGGGAAGGAGTTGAACAAACTCAATTCTTAGGACTTCAACCTTCTCAGCAAAACAGGAGAGGGAAGGCCCATTTTCTGGTCTCAACACAAACTTGCTCACAGTTCCCTAAGAATCTGTTTCCTGTGGAGTCAGACTCAGTTCCAGAGATTCTAAATGGCCTCAGGGTGATTTCTCTTCTGAAAGGCAAGGTCGGTGAGCAGGTGGAGCAGGTGGTCTGCCGTCAGCTTGTTTGATGGGCTCCGGTTTCCCCACCTATTAACTGTGTGAGTTTGGGCTACTCAATCTCTCTTTTATATTATCCACATTTGAACCCCCACTGATTTGAACATAGTAGTCACTCATTGAAATATATGTTGAATTAAATTTTCAGTTATCTTACATTACTGCCTGATCTCTATCAAGAATTATAAAATATGAAACAAATAAAAATAGCAAACTTGACAAGGGTGGGATGAACAGACATTGGACACTGCTAGGAGAGGGAGGGAGGGAGGAAGGAAAGATGGGGACACACGGCATACACACTGGGTACCAGGTCCACTATCAGTGGGAGAGAGGGCCCGCTAGAAGCCCGAACTTCACCTGCATGCAACTTACTTATGTAGTAAACCCTCACTTGGACCCCACAACTCTAAGAGGAAAATACAAACAGCAATTTTGTATTTTGAATTGATGGGATTTTTATATCCCCTTTAAGTAATTAAAAGAAAAAGGAAAGGAAGAGTAAAATAAAGAAATCCTACTGTTCCTTTCTCCAGTGATTCTACTTTGTTAAAAACTGTGAGAGAAAGATGTGCTGGATTTCTTTTTTCTTTTTCTTTTTCTTTTTTAGTTGGAGTCTCACTCCATCACCCAGGAGTGCAGTGGCATGCTCACGGCTAGGCGCCGGCGATTCTTCCGCCTCAGCCTTCCAACTAGCTGGAACTACAGGCGCGCACTACCACGCCCAGCTAACTTTTTATTATTAGGTCTTGCCAAGTTCCCCGGGCTGGTCTCAAACCTGCGGGCTCAGGCAATCCACTCGCCTCGGCCTCTCAAAGTGCTGAGATTACAGGCTGAGCCACCGAGCCCGGCCTGACGTGCCGGATTTCTTATTCTGAGACACACACACATTTTTATGAGATAAACTGAAGCCAGAAGTACCCAAATCACCTATTTGGATGGGTATCTAATCTTGGCAGATATATGTTCTAACTGTTCATCGCTTTTTCAAAAATGTAAAGGCTGTCCTTAACTAAGAGGCCACACTTAAACAGTCCCCCACCCCCACACTCTGAAGCTACAAAAGGCATACAAGGGTACTTAAAAAGAATATAGTGTTTATTTTTCAGCAGTAATATCTTCTAAAGCCAGATGAACTAAAATCCTTCTAAGGGAGAATTTGATTAATTTTTAAAAGTGACACAGATGCTTTGTAACTTTGCCACAGAACATCTGCTCGGAAGTCGATGTGATTGGAGAGGTGAACGCTGTGTGTGTAACCGTGGAGGGCAGAAGAAACAACAGGTTTCGGGGATGGGGAAGGCAGAATGTGGGTGGTGATAAAGAAGGGCTCAGCTGGATATGAGGAATGACTTTGAGCACAAAAGTGAATGGGAGAGAGAGATCAGCTGAACAGTGGGGCATCACTGCTCTCCAGATGCAACAAGAGGTGGTTTTTCTCCTCTTTTCATTTTCCCCGGCAGGGGCCTTCTGACCAATTTCTACTGTTTCTCCCTGACAGCCTTCTAGATTTCCAGAGCTAGCAGACACATCAGAAGAGGGGAGGAGCATACCATTGCATAGTGGTTGTGGATGCAGGTACCCCAAGGTCCCACCTGCCACCTGGGATGGATCCTAGTGGCCCCACCCTGAAGCACCCCTTCCCTCAGATTCTGCAGGGCCAAGGTGCCCAGTTTTACATTTCTGTCAGAGTAACTGAATTTATTCAATGATTCAATAATTCAAATGTAATTATTTAAAGATATGAGTTCATTGATTTTCAGTGGATTCCATTCTTCTTAAAGTTTTTAAAAAATAGATTATATAAAGGCAAATGAAAAAATTGAATCAATTTTCACAAGAAGTAAAATAATCATCTTGTTTATCATAAAAAGACACTACAATGTGGCCAATTTTATTAAACACTAAAACACTGACGATAATGCAATTTGTACAAGCAAAAAAGTTAGCCTTATTCATCTTGAACAGAGAGAGATTTTTTTTCACAGACAACCTCTTATAGTTCACGCGAACGACTGGAAAATACATACTCAAGGAAAATGAGTCATATTATGAGTTAATCACCAGCATCTCCTTGAGGCAGTAAGAGTGTTCTAGTTCACATTCTTGTGGGTTTGTAAGTTCTGAAGGTGAGACTCCCTTTGCATTTTTTTGTTGAATTCCTTTAGTGTAGGACTGTCTCTAACTGCTCCTCCAGAGTAGGTATCTTATCTGGCTTCCTCTACAGGTTCACTCCTTGTGAAACATTCAGAAATCAGGTGTAGTCAGACATGTGTTTAGTGACAACAAATAAACAAAATACAAATGCAAAAACCACAACCACAGAATGGCCCATTTGGCTCATAGTGTTCCTAGTACCATGTAACAAAGCACCCGACTGTTGCTAGTACTGCTGCATCCTGCTGCTGGTAGTTTTCTTTTTCTTTTTTTTGACTTGTAGTTTCACGCTGTTGCCCAGGCTGGAGTACAGTGGCACGCTCACAGCCACCACAGCCTCAACCTGCTGGGCTCAAGTGATCCTTCCGCCTCAGCCTTCCAAGTATCTGGAACTACAGGCATCTGTTACCACACCTGGATAATTTTTTGATTTATTGTAGAGATGAGGTCTTACCAAGTTGCCCAGACTGGTCTCAAACCCCTGAGCTCAGGCAATCCTCTCACCTTGGCCTCCCAAAGTGCTATTTCATATTAACATGTTGTATTTCATAATGATTTAGTTTTTTACAACAATCCTGGTGTGTGTTCTCAGGGAGGTCTAGTGGCTTCTTTTGATTATTATATTAGGATACTAGCTTTTCAAATTCATTAATGACTTAGGAAGAAAAGAGTCTAGTATGTGTTGTTAGATGATATAACACTTATGAACTGCACATCAGGAGACACGCATCATTCTTCCATGTAAAAGATTTCTTGCATACGTCATACTCTTTGTTTTGAGAGCTCACAGGATGAAGATAAAAATAGTGATAACCAGCTGGAAGAAAATTATAAGCTGTTCCAGTGTTCTGTTGCCTTGAATTATTGGGTAGAATTTTTGAAAAAACTCTGGTCTAAACTACTTACTAAAATTCAGCATTGCTCCCAAACCCCTCTCCTGGTTCCATGCTAATTCATGACCCTGTATTTGGAGAAAACATTATTCAGCTTCAGACACTAAGCCTAGTAATCAAATGAAGTTTGATACTGAAATTAGGATAGAAACATGCCTAAAAAATGTTTCACTTTTCATCAAGATTTGGAAAGGCATACAAATGGAAGCAAAATTTTGTTTGAGCCACATTGCTTTTGTGGCCCTTATTTCATGGCAATCAACATGAACAACCAACAACTTAATTTGTAAACTTTTAAAAATACTGGTGAGAGAGTTGTAAATTGTTATAAACTGAAGGGCAGAATCATAAAGATAGTTTTGTTTGTTTATTCTTCTTAACCAAGAGCAACTCTAACTGTGGGTATTGGTTAAAAAAAAAAAGCCCTTTTCACAAAATTATGATAAAAGAGAGAGAAAAACTTTATTTTGTGAGCTTGGGAGAGATAGTCTGCCAGTGAAACTTGGCACAATGAGGAGTTGATGGGGAGGAATATCATTAAAGATTATCTTCCTGACCAGGCAAATAGAGTTATCTAGAAACTCTATATCCAGAAGAAAAGCATAGTTGCCTTTCTAAACAGACACACACTATTCTGGGAAGACAAACCTTGGGATGGGTAGATCGAAGTAGTTTAAGGTATTATTTTCCTTTTATGAATAAATTTATATTTCTCAACTCTGCGAGTCTTTGAACTTATTTCTTCCTGGGTTCCCAGACTTATTTCAAACACTGGTTTGCGAAGGACCCCTATGACCTGGCACTAAAATAGGAAAAAAAAGCAAATAGCTATCACTAACTTGGTAGTCAGAAAATGATTTAAAAGACTAGACAATAACCCTTCTGTTGAATTGAGGTCTCTATTAATTTTTTCTTTAGGTAATGCTACATTTGGTTAAGGAGATAAAGACTTAAAGAAACAAATGAATAAGTTGAAACCCCATCTCCGAACAATGTTTCCCCCACCCAGCATTAGGACATCTGGGGAACCATGCTTGCGAACTCCTGATTGGGCCAGACAAGAGTCAGAGACTCGGTGCTGCAGAATGGGAGGAACAGTGTGTAATGAGGCATCAGTGCCCAGTGAAGAAAGGGGAAAGATGAAAAAGAATAAGAATTAGCCCCTGGTGCTGTGGAACACAGGAGACCCACAAAGGCTAATTTCAAATGGCTGGAGCTCTTACATCTTAGGGATGAACTTACTTCTTGATGCACTTGTAACTCCCATTAATGTTAATGTTGCCAAGCCCACCGAGAAGAGAATAGAGCCCCTTAGTTTGCTTTCATCAGTTCACTTTTTTTTTTTTGGTGGGAAAAAAATCTGGTTACTTTTATGAATTAAGACAGGAACCTATGATAATGTACAAATACGTTTGGGTTGAAAAGGAAAAAAAGAATAACTCATGAGCCACAAAATCTTACCTAAAGTACACAGAGGAGATGGCAGCTCACTGCAAATAGTAGCAAGCATTCTCAGCCAAAGTCTATCCAATGGTCTTTCATGATGACAAATTCAGAAAATCAACGACATTTTTGCATTTGATATCACTCATGCCACACCCCCTCATCCAAAAATATTCATGCCAGAAAATAGTTAACAGCTTTCTGGTAAATGTTTGGTGAATACTATTAGCATTTTTTACAAAGAGGAAAACAGGAGAAGAAAAGCTTACTTTTTTTTAATGATTGGAATAATTTAATGAGAGAAGGAGGAAGTTAGCGTCCAGGCAGGAAAACTTCAGCAGTGACACGAAACTGAACACATGTAAATTTGCAGGAAATAGATGCTGCAAAGATGAACCACATTTCTAAAACATCCCTTCTGTGGTCTCAGACTAGATTAATCCAGTGTGGACTCTGTAGGATGACACGGGTACGGATCTTGAGAACTGTTTCTTTCATTCCATATGTGGTCTATGTCTGGGTGATTCCAGTTGGGGTTTTTATAACAGTGGATGACTGAGTATGGCATGCAGTGGAAATGACCAAAGGGATGGAACATTTGTAGCAGAATTATTATCCTTTCAATAGACTATAAGCTGAACTCTCATTGACTGGCCTCACTAAAGCTTACTCTGAACAGAGGTGAGAACTATAAGCCTCATTACACTGGTCTGCAATGTTCTCTGTACTGAAGTTCTGAATTGAGGAACTCATTTTCCAGTGATAGTGCTCACTCTTAAACCTGAACTCGTCATTCTAGGCAAGAAGTTATCTAGCTTTTATTCGTGATAGTATATTATTTATAAATGATAAAAACTAAAAGTATATTATTTATAAATGATAAAAACTAAAAGCAAGAGGAATAAATAACCACGTCTGAACATATCAAGGCTGCTTTTCAGAAATCTATCCTCAGATCTGTATACTCTATAAAGCTGCAATCTTAACTCAGTTTTTCAATATTGTAAACTAGGTATGGTCTAATACTAAAATGAATATATATATATATATATACATACAGATGCACACAATATACACACACATTGCTTTCATAAAATAATGAAAAGTTCTACTTAAATAAAAGACAAGAAAGCAACACAAGGCTAGATAGTAGGGTGTGGTCAAATATCTATTATGCAGAGTAAACCTAATAGTTGGACCTTTAAAGAATGTTAGAGCCAGGCTCGGTGGCTCAGTCTGTAATCCTGCACTTTGGGAGGCTGAGGTGAGCGGATTGCCTGAGCCCATGGGTTCGAGACCTGCCTGGGCAACTTGGCGAGACCTCATCTCTATAACAAATTTAAAAATTGGCCGGGCGTGGTAGCGCGTGCCTGTAGTTCCAGCTACTTGGAAGGCTGAGAGGAAGGATCGCCGGAACCCAGCAGATGGAGGCTGCGGTGGCTGGGAGCAGCCACTGCACTCCAGTCTGGGCGACAGAGGGAGACTTCAACTCAAAAAAAAAAAAAAAAAAAAAGAATGTTAGAAAGAGCCTATTTCATGCCAGTGCAAAGTAATCAAAATGTTGAATTTTTTGAGATTTTTCTAAATCATCAGTGATTTAACCATTAGATATTTCTAAAATCTTATTAGAGGTGAAACTGACAGAAAACAAACTGCATATATGTAAAATATCCAGTGTGATAGGTTTTGACATATTTATGTACCTGTGAAAGCTTCAGACATTCAAGATAATGAACAAAACTCTCTCCCAAAAGTCTCCTCATGCCCTTTGTAAGACTATATCCCTCTCTTGACCATCCACTGCCATCCCCAGGCAACCACTAATCTACTTCCTGTCACTATGTATTAATTTAGGCATTTCCTAGAATTTTATATATGTGGAATCACTCTTATTATTATTATTTTTTTGGTCTGATTTATTTTACCAAGAATTGCTGAGATTCATTTATACTGTAATGTTATCAAGCGTTTATTCGTTGCTATTGCTGAGTAGTAGTGCCCTATTTTATGGCTATACCACATTCATCTAGTGCTAGACATTTGAATTGTTTCCAGTTTTTGACTATTACAAATAAAGCTGCTGTGAACATTCATGTACAACTCTTTGTGTAGACATATGCTTTCATTTCTCTTAGATAAATACCAAGGAGTGACTAATGTGGTATGTATATGCGTAACTTTTAAAGAAATTGCTGTTTTTCCCACTAACAGCGTGTGAGTGTTCTAGTTCCACCACTTCCTGGGCAACTCTTAGCCATTCTAATAGGCATGGAGTGAAATCTCATTGTAGTTTTAATTTGCATTTCCCTGATGACTAACGATATTGAACATCTTTTAGGTACTTTATTGCTATCCATATATCTTTATTGGTGAGATATTTTGCCCATTTTTAAACTGAATTATTTTCTTATTACTGAATTTTGAGTATTCTTTATATACTTAGGATAAAGTCTTTTTGTTAGATATACGATTTACAAATATTTCTTCCTGTGGCTTGTCTTTTCACTAAATACTGTTGAACAGCAGAAATTTTTAATTTCGGTGTAGATTCATCAAGTTTTTTCTTTTATGGACAGTGCTTTGGTGTCATATTTAAGACATCTTTGCTTAATCCAAGGTCACAAAAGTTTTCTCATTTTTTTGGTAGAAACTTTATAGTTTTAGGTCTTACAGTGAGGTCTATGATCCTCCCCGAGTTGATTTTTTTTTATATGGTGAGAGGTATGGATCAAAGGGTTTTTTGGGGGTTTTTTTTGCATATGAATGAATATTTCATTGTTCCAGCACTACTTGTTGAAAAGACGATTTTTTTCCTCCATGGAATTACCTTTGCATCTTTGGTGAGAGTCAGTTGTCTACAAATAGGCTACTCCTTTGATATATTTGACTAATATTATGCCAATATCACACTATCTTGATTACTGTAGATTTATAATAATTCTTGAAATTAGGTAGTATCAGTCCTCCAACTTTGTTTTTCCTTTTCAAAATTGTTTTGGCTATGCTTGGGACCTGAATGTCTCTATGAATTTTAGAATCAGTTTGTCATTTTGTATAAAAATGTCTACTGAAACTTTTACTATAATTATATTAAATCTATAGGTTAATTTGAGGAGAAATAACATATTAGCATTATTGAGTTTTCTGGCCTACAAAAATGGTGTGTATCTTTCCATTTATTTGGGTCTTCTTTATCTTAATTGTGTTTCATAGTTTTTAAAGTACATGTCTTTCACATATTTTGCCAGATTTATCCCTAAGCACTTAAGTACTTAAGAATGTTATTATAAATGGTACTGGCTTATTAATGTCAACTTGTGATTATTACATATATACAAAATAAAATTGATTTTTGTGTATGGATTTTGTATCCTGCATTCTGCTAAATTCGCTTATTAGCTTTAGTAGTCTTTTGTTACTTTAATCAGATTTTTTGTGTAAATGATCATAAGTGAATACAAACAGTTTTACTTCTTTTTTAATCTGGCTGTCTTTTATTTCTGCCCCTTGCTTTATTGCACTGGGTAAAAGCTCTAGGACAGTGTTGAATTAAAGAGGTGAGAGGAGACATCCTGTATTTTTAAATGTTAGGTGTGGACCATTCAGTTTTTTACCATTAAGTATGATATTAGCTGTAGGTTTTTTTTTAGATGCCCCTTATCAACTCATGAAGGTTCTATTTTATTCCTACTTAGCTGAAAGTTTTTATTAGTCTTCCCAAATAACTAGTTTTTGTTTGATTGCTTTTCTCTATTGGTTTCTATTTCACTGATTTCTACTTTGGTCTTGATTATTTCCATTCTTCTGGTTATTTTGGATTTAATTTTTTGTTCCTTTCCTAGATTTTCAAGATAGAAGCTGATGTCACTGATTTGAGATATTTCTTATTTTCTAGTATAGGCATTTAGTGCTATAAAATTTCCCCTAACTACTGCTTTAGTGACATCGTACATGTTCTGATGTTTTATTTTCATTTTTATTTCATTCGTAATATGTTTGTTTTTTTTTTAAATAATCAGTATTTTTTATTATCATATTGTGGGGTACAGTTAAGGATTAGGTATACAAATATGCTTCGTTCAGACACCCATAATATGTTTTAATTTTCCTTTCAATATCTTTGAACCATAAGTAATGTTTAATTGTGTTATTTAGTTTCTAAATATTTGAGGTTTTCTAGCATGATTTTCTGTCATGATTTCTAATTTAACTGCCTATAGTCAGAGAACATATTTGTATGACTTAAAATTTTTAAAGTTTATTAAGACACATTTCATGGCCCAGAATATGGTTTATTTTGGTAAATATTTTAGGTGATTGTGAGAAGAATTTGTTCTCTACTGCTGGTAGGTGAAACTTTTTGTTTTTAGTAAAAGCCAATTAGGTCAAGTTGGTTGATAGTGTTGTTTAAAGACTCTATGTCTTTACTGATTTTCTGTCAATGAGAAAGTATCAAAATCTCCAACTATATTGTGGATGTGTTTATTTCTTCTCATAGTTTTATCAGTATTGCTTTATATATTTTGAAGCTCTGTAATTAAGTATATAAATACTTATGTGTCCTCTTATAAAATAATTCCTTTTTTATTATGAAATGATTCTATTTTTATTCATGGTTATATTCTTTACTCTGAAATCTACTTTGTCTCATATTAACATAGCCACTCTTTCTTTGTATTAATTAGTGTTAACATAGTATAGCTTTTTTTCCCTCATATTTATTGTTTTGTCTTTATACTTAAAGTTGTTTTATAGGTCACATACCTGCTTTTTTATGCACTCTGACAATCTCTACTTTCTAATTTGACTTTTAAATTTATATTACTCATATTTAATATGATTATTCATATAGTTAGGTTTCAGTAGATCAGCTTGCTGTTTGTTTTCTATTCACTTTGTTCTTTTTCCCTTCCTCTTTTTCTGGCTTCTTTTGGATTAACTGAGTATTTTTTTATGATGCTATTTTATCTCTTTTGTTGATTTACTGGATATAACTCTTTGTTTTGTTATTTTTGTAGTCGTTTTAGGATTTGAAGCACACATCTTTAACTTATTGCAGTCTGCCTTCAAATGATAGTATACCAGTTCACATTAAAGAAACTTAAAATAGTGTACCTCTCTTCTCCCCTCCTGAACTTTGTGCTGGTTTCATCATGCATTTCAGTTTTACATGTGCTATAAATCCCATACTCTGTTTCCATTATTTCTGTTCAGTCTAGTACGTTTTAAAGAGATTTAAATATTAAGAAACAATTTAAATATATTTACTTATTTTGCAATTTCTGGTACTGTTAATTCTTTTGTGAATATTTACATCCAGTATAATTTTGTTTGGTATAGAATTCTAGTTTGACAATTTTTAAATTTCACTATTTTAAAAGTGTTTCAGAGCTTCCAATAAGAAATTTGCTGTCCTTCTTAACTTTGTTCCCTGTATGTGAGGTGTCCTTTTTTCTTCTGGTTGCTCCTCCTCTGAATGTTTTATCTTTCTCACTGATTTTGAGCAACTTATTCCTAATAAGGCATCTGTAGCTTCTTGAATTTGTAGGTTTATACTTTTCATCAAATCCGAAAAATTTTCAGTTATTATTTCCCCAAATATTTTTTCATTCTCCTCCTCTTCTCTCCTTCAGTGATGTATATGAATATTAGGTTACTTGAAGTTGTACCCCAGCTCATTGATGCTCTGTTCATTTTTTAAAATCTGCTTTTCTTTCTGCATTTCATTTGGATAGTTTTTATTTGTGTGTTTTTAGATTATTAATATGTTCTTCTTCAATGTCTAATTCATTGTTAATCCTATCCACATTACAGTTTTCATCTGTAGAAGTTAGATTTAGGTCTCTTTTACATCTTCCATATCTCTATTTTAGCTTTTTGAACATATGGAATATAGTACTAATAATAAGTTTGTGTCTTTGTCTCCTAATTCTAAAATCTGTGTCAGTTCTGAGTAAGTGTTGAGTAACTGACTTGTGTCTTCACTATAGGCCATATTTTCCTGCTTCTTTCCATGTCTAGTATTTGGACATGATGTTGTAAATTTTACTTTGTTGCATCATGGGCATTCTTGTGCTCCTATAAATATTACTGAGATTTGTTCTGGGATGCAGGTAAGTTTCTTGGAAATAATTTCACCCTTTTGGGTCCAGCTTTTTCAGATTTTATACGTGGGACTGGAGCAGTGCTCAGATTAGGGCAAATTACTCCCTACTACTGAATCAAGACCTGCTGACTAAGTGGCATCTGTGGTCTATTATCAGGAGTAGAAGTCTGATTACTTTTGTTCACTGTAACTAAGTATCTATTTGAGTCACCAAAGAGAGCATTATACCATTGAGCACAGAATGGAACAAAGCTTTACTGACATAGATGAGAGACAGAGCAAGGTCAGCTTCAATAGTGGATGTCGGTCCTTCTGCTGCAGCACAAGAGGAGTACAGGCAGGATAACTGTGAAGAGGGACCCACTGGCCATGGGGGATTGAATAAAGAATTGCTCCATCCAGTGCTTGACTGTGTTGTGTTTTCTTTGGCAACTTTGATACCAAGATGCAGAGGGCAGAAGTTCTCAGGATTCTACTCCTGATAACAGGCCGCAGATGCCACTTACTTGACAAGACCTTTTTGTATACTCTACCCAATGCTCTGTGAATCTTAATGGTTTCCAGTCTGGCTAGAGGAAACAGGCATTGTCTTCAGCCTTCTTTCAGTGCTAGGTATACTTTAATCATTTCAGATGGTTCTTCCCCTCAACCTTGCCTGCTTTTTTTCACGTTCATGCACTGATTAGTGTTTAGCTGACTACTCAAAGGCAACTCTCTGTAAATTTCTAGATTATCTCTCTGTGAAGATCTCATCTCTGCTTCTCCACCCCTTGAATTATAGCCATCTAGGCCTCCCTACACTCTCAGTTGTTTCCTCAACCCCAGGGGTCCTTCAGGCTCTGCCAGGGACCTACTCTCTGGAAGCTGGAAATATTGTAGGATTCACTTTTGTTTCTTGTCTCTGAGAGATCACTGTCCCTCACTGCCTTATCTCCAGAAACTTGGAAATCAGTTTTTAAATATATTTTGTCTCTTTTCTAATTTTTTCAAGTAGGAAGGCGAACCTAGACCCTGTTACTCTTGGTTGGAGAAAGAAGTCCTCATGGTTACTCTAAATGTGATGGGATCAAACTTTCCTTTCATTTAAGAGGAAGGTGATTGGTTTCTAAAGATATTTATAATAATGAAAATATGAATATTTTAAAACAAAATATTAAGTCTAAGTAAATTTATAGGAAAAGTCATAGTAGTTTACATACATATTCAGCTAGTCCCATAGAAGATGCCTTTGGCTTGGAATCAAAGACCATACCTGTATTGACTTAAGCAACTTAATCAATGTGATAACTGTCATTAGGAGCACTGGATGTCTTTATTTCTTCACGTAAATTTGAGAGATCAAATTAAATGTGATCTTCATCTCCAAGCTGGTTTTCCAGTTTAAATAATTCTGAGATCATCTCTGTCCTCTTTTGGTCTTAAAGTTTAAGGTAGAAACAGTTTGCCAAAAATACATGAGGATTCACCTTGCAAAGCTAAATTCTGAGCCATGGAAGCTAACACTGAACTGAGAGCTGTGTTCAGAATTGCATTCATCAAACTAAGGTTGGATTTGCCAACCTGGGGCACTGCCCAATTGTCATTTCCAGGAAAATGATGTGAGAAAATACTTTGAAGAGGGAAAATAATTATTCTCCCTCAACAACTTCAAAGGTAGTCCCAGAAAACGAAAATGAATCCATTTCTCCTGACTTCAGGACCATATTATCAACTGTGAACTTGTTTCACGACATAAATTCAGAGTGGATAGTCTGTTTCTCTGAACCAGACGTGCACAGTGAGGAAAGAAAGCATTCACCTCTCTCTCTCTCTCAGAGTGTCAGCCAATGGGGTCAGAAGAAATGCTGGGAAGGGTAGAAACACAGTATGCTTATGTTCTCCCATAGCTCCTCTGTTAGAACCTTCTGGAAAAGTCAGCACTGCCCCAGAATGCAGTGCTCATGGCCTCACCTCTTCTATCCTTCGAGGTCCAGTTAAGTCACACTGCTGCCCACAAAAACTTTCCTAGATATTGCTCTTTTCCTACCCTGTTTAAGAGTTGAGATGTCTTTTGCCCACTTTTTAATGGGGCTGTTTGTTTTTTTCCTTTCAGCATGTTTGAGTTCCTTGTAGATCCTAGATGTTAGGCTTTTGTCATATATACAGTTGGCAAATATTTTTTCCTATTCTGTGGGCTGTCTCCCCGCTCTCTTGATGGTTTCTTTTGCATTGCAGAAGCTCGTCAGTTTGATGAGTTCCCACTTGTCTATCTTATCTCTTATGGTATGGGCACTTGGGGTTTTGATCAGGAATTGGTTGCCAGTTCCAATTTCCATAAAGGTGTCTCCCACATTTTCTAAGATTCTTATAGTTTGAGGTTTTAGTTTAGGTCTTTGATTCATTTAGAGTTAATTTTTGTGTATGGTGACAGGCAGGGGGTCCTGTTCTCCAAAGAAGATATACGGGCAGCCAGCTGACACATAAAAAAGTGCTTAGCCTCACTAATCATCAGAGAAATGCAAATCAAAACCACACTGAGATACCACCTAACCTTAGTAAGAATGGCCATCATTAATAAAATAAACAACAACAGATGCTGATGAGGATGCAGAGAAAAAGGAATGCTTCTGCACTGCTGGTGGGAATGCAAACTGGTGTAAACTCTTTGGAAGACAGTGTGGCAATTTCTGAAAGAACTAGAAATTGACCTTCCATGTGACCCAGCAATCTCCCTATTGGGAATATACCCAGAGGAACCCAAGTCATTCTACCAAAAAGATATCTGCATACACGTTTGTTGCAGCTCTATTCACAATAGTAAAAACATGGAACCAACCATCTGTCCATTGAAGCTGGACTAGATAAAAAAATATGGTACATATACCCAGTGGAATATTATGCAGCCATAAGGAAGGACAAACATATGGACTTTGCAGCAACTTGGGTGGATTTAGAGTCTATCATACTCAGTGATCTATCACAGAAACAAAGAATAGAGTACAATATGTTCTCAGCAGACCTTAAACAATTATCATAATACTATGAGAAAGGGATTGGCAGTAGTGGGAAACTGCCAGGGGAAGGGAGGTGGGATTGGGAGTTGAGGGAAACTGCCAGGGGAGGGAGGGGCACACCTCATCAACAAGGATGCTTGCATAATGAACATTTGTATACATAACCCTGAATTGTATCCCACATCTTTAAAATGAAGGAGGAGGAGGAGAAGGAGGAGGAGGAGGAGGCCACATCTTTAAAATGAAGAAGAAGGAGGAGGAGGAGGAGGAGGAGGAGGAGGAGGAGGAGGAGGAGGAGGAGGAGAAAAGTGTTGAGATGGTTTAACTCTAAAGTGTATCTTTTGGTGTTTAATTTTACAGTTTGAATGTTCTTTAATTGTTTCTCTGCTTATATTTAATGTCTTATTAATGGACTTGTGAGCTACTTTGAGAAGACTATGAATTATTATTTTTCTTATATCTCTTGTTGTGTTTTATTAGATAGTCACCACTTCCACTGTCATTGTTAGCCAGTCATTATTTATATAACTACAGGCAAGCCAATTAAATTCTCTTTAGTTCAGTTTTTAAATCCATATGATTTGGAGGTCAGATTAGCTATTCTACATGGTTCTTTATGATTCAAAAATTTACAGTGCTATTTATTCTATATAAAATTCTATCAATTTGGTTTATATTTGTTGATCTCAAATCGGTGCCAGGCACAATCACAGATGCTGTATAAACAAAGCTGACTAAGACAGAGAACTCTTAATTTAGTGGAAGAAAATTGGTTAAGGGAAAGAAAAATGTGGATCTACAAAAACCCAGCACAGGTATAGAAAATGCATTAAAGGAATATTTAATCAGATTTTAAGCAGACTTACAGATCCCATTGGCAGTTTGACACAAGCAATTACCTTGGGGAGTGGAGTTTGATTTGGTTATTTAACAAGGATGGGCACAAAATCAGCTAGTGGCACTAGTCAAACACTTCTTTCAAAGATCTGATATTTAGTTATTCTGTGGATAACATGATTCACCATAGAAGAAATGTTCTTATGAAGATATTCAGAATGGAGCTTTTAATCACAAAAAGGAATCATAAACATCCAGATTTGCTCTGCGCAAATATCTTGGAGGAGATATTACAGTTTTTGGAGGAACCCTAGTTCCTAGGGCTAGGTAACCCTAGTTCCTAGGGCTAGTCCTAGTACCCTAGTCCTAGGGAACCCCAGTTCCTAGGGCTAGTCCTAGTACCTAGGGCTTGGTAATGAACTTTATTATTTAACAGGGTAATGAACTTTATTATTTAACCTTCCTAAAAGTTATCGATATCCACATATTCTCTACTACCTCAACACCATCAACACATTCCTCATGGACTCTGAATTACATATTTCAATAACCATCACTCTTCAATGGCTAATAAAGGGCCTTCCTGTGTTGTCCCTGTGTCCTTTATGAGTTCCATAAATAACTCATTAACCTCCTCTACAAAAGTCAGCATGAAAACAGAAGGAAGCCTCTGTGAACGAGCATCCCAGATCTGAGTCAAGATCTCCTGAGCGAGCTCCACGAAGCTTCCTCTCTCCTCACAGAGCTCTCTCCAGAATTAAATGCTTATTGACTCCACGCTAATATCCATTTAGTAATCTGCCGTTTTTGTTTGTTTTAATATAGCACTCAGTTTTACAGTAGGAGGGAATTATGCAGTTTAGAAGTATGAATATTAAAAAAGGATTTAATTAAATCTGTTGCCTGAAACCTCTGTCTAAAGCTATAATGACAAATTTAGTCCATATTTATTATGGTGCACAGGGGACCTTAACCAGATCATTAGTTTATATGCCTTACTCAGTAGTGAAGTTCTAAAACTTTACATTTTGCATATTATTACATTATTCATTTTTCCAACTAGGCATAAAATACGACTTCCCATGAGTACAATACCTAATTCTTCAAAATATACAAAGATAGCAATAAAATGATTAAATTACAACTCTTACATCTGTTCTTCTTGTCTGATTATAAATTAAAATGTTTTAAAACAGGAGAAAACAATTCAGGTAACAAATGGATTTAAACTGTTCAACTTCTCATAGGTTGGGGAGCAAATAGATACAGACACATAAACATAACAGACATACATGGACATGCAAAAATATGGAAATATGCCTACTTCAGACTGGGTTGATTTTCATTTCCCATAGCTTCTAGTGCCTGCTAAAAACATGTGCCTAATAAGAAACTGCAATAAGTTCAATGCACTCTCTTCTGTTGATGATATAAAGTTTGAACTAGCCAATGGAGGTGCCAAAGTCTGAGAAATAACTGAATGAAATTGCAGTGTATATAAAATTTCCTTTATTTTAAAGCCAAACTATAAAATGTTATGTCTGCCAGGAGGAAAATATTTAATGCCATTCTAATCTATTAGCTGTAACTGCAAAATGCAGCCTGTGTTTTCTTTAACAATCACACATTAACTCATAGTTAATTTAATGATGGAAATAGCATGGGCAGAAGACACCCTGAAAGCATTTTTGATGTAATATGTGAGGTCATCACCCATTTACAATAATTCAGTCATCAGCCACAGAACACAAACCTGAAAACTCCCATGAATTGTAACCCATATAGCCTTCGATTTGAAGTTAATGTATAATAAAGTCCCAGCACCAAAAATGCATAATTTAAAAAAATAAATCGTAGCCCAAAATAGGCAACTGTGTATTTTTGGAATTTATTCTGTAGAGGTCAATTTGGATATGGTCACCTTGAATTCACAGCATTTTCTTCAAAGTCTACTGCTCTTATTGAGAGATTTTACCTTGAATATACAGCACTAGATTTTAGACACTTGATCAGATGAAAATAACATGTTGACCTGTTTAAACTGTTCTCACGCATGCACACATCATTATTATGTGAAATCAAAAATGTTAAGTACAAAGTCAAAGAAATAAAGATACGTTCATTAGGCTTTCCAATCAAGATGAACATGTTAGCTCATAGGAAGATTCCTGGGAGAAAAGAGAGAATGTGTCTCCTCCCATTGACTTCAATAGCAATAGCTTACTTTTCAAAAGAAAAGACTTCAGATCCACTCAGCAAGTCACAGCCTTTGAGTGAACCTGACCTCTAGTTTGTCTTAAGTTGAATATATTTTTTAAGTCCCAGAAATTGCAACAGAATTAAGAGAAACTAAGCAACTTTGCAGAAAGCATGAGTTTATATATTTTTTTAAATCAAGAGTTCTATGGAGTTTCAGATAGGCTTCTTAAAAAAAAAAAGCTTTAAGATAAGTAAACAAGTAGTTCAAGGCATTTATGAATCTGTTCTTTGAAAGAAAGGATGGTTTTGAGTCATCTCAGATGATCATCACTAGGTGGGAAGACCCGTGCTGGCCAGCTCAGCTGAAACTCGTGGCTGGAATACTTCCACTCCTGTGCCTAGACAGCTTTCAGATTCCTAAGCAACTGACACCCTCCTGGAGTGGAATTAATAAGGTAGGGCTTGCTCATTTTGCACTTTTCTACACGTATATGCATGAGGAAAGTCAACATGGTAATCCAGAGCTCTTTCCTGTTTCTGAATCAACTGACTTTTCTTCAAATTGAGATGCCATGAAACATTTTTAGCTTTCTTCTATCAAGAATAGATATATTAACTTTAGATGAAAATTACTCTTTATGTTCTCATGACATAAGCTTTCCAGATAAATTTTATGGTGATATCACAAAGAGCTTTTTTCCTCTTTTTTTTTTTTCTTATGACTGCTTTAACTGCAAACTAAAACACATGAAATGAACAGCCATACAGGCTTAAACGATTCAAACCTTCCCCAGTTACAGTGGAAAAGCTACAGTGCTCTGAAGATTGAACTCATTGTTATGAAAATAGCTCATGGCTGATAATGTGGAAAAGAGAAATCTAAATGCTACTCCTAGGAAAGAGTGAAGGGGGAGAGAGGGAGGGAGGGAGGGAGGGAAAGAAAGAGAGAGAGAGAGAGAGAGAGAGAGAGAGAGAGAGAGAGAGAGAGAGAGAGAGAGATTCAGACCTATTTGGAATAAGTGGAATCTGTCACCTTTTAAAAGGAATATACTTTGGTTTGGTAGTTACAAGACCACCTTTGATTTATATAATAATCTGCAAAAATCCAGTCCCACCCCTCAATCTGCAGGGAACGACACACTACCAACACTACTCTGGCTTCATTATAGATGTCCCTGGGTAAATAAAATCTAGATCTGGCCTCTGTCCACTGCTGTTCTAAATGAGAACAGCCAGCCTGGCCCATGTTTTTTCATTTTATTTTCTGGAGCCAAATGACTACCATCTGCTGTCACGAAGCTGTCACACAATCAGTAATGGAAGATTTCTAAGGAATATAATGGCTGAAGAATGAATATATGACAGTCCAGCTACTATCTAGCAGGCAGAGAACAGCAACCCATTTGAAAAGAAACAGCAGTGGTGTTCTCCCACTTCTCAGCAAGTGCATTGTAATACAAATCTTTATTTGGACTCAAGATGTTGACAGGTCAATTGAAGAGAATAAGTCTAGTTTATGATGCAGTTGTCAGAACTGGTTAAAGCAGGAGTCTGTTTACCGACGTCCTGAGATATTCCAACAATTTTTCTTGCAAACCAGCACCTTGAGGTTAATTACTTTACCAATTTGAGTAAATGGCAAGCCATATTCCCATCTGTCTCCATTAGTTCCCCACTATTTCTCAATTTATGATGACTGGGGTCAAGGCTGTGGTACAAAAGAAGAAGTAATAAAGCATGAATGAAGTAATTTTCTGTTTATACAAATGTGGTAGCCACAGCATAAATAAGGCAAAGACATTTGAACGTGCATATTCTTAGCTTTGAAACCTCTGGATGCTAACTATATTTATAGTAAACATGTCTCCTAATTTTTAAGTGTAAAACAAATACAAGTGACAAACTGCACTTTCGATATTTATGGGCTGCAAGCTAAACTCTGATCACAAGCAGCAGGGCTGTGGTTGGTCTCACAGTAGAAGCCCAGTCATAAAGAGATTCTGAAAGGCATGAAAGGGTTGATTTCTCTTAAGCTGCCTTGTTCACCAAAAGCAAGCTCTTTGGGAAAGAAAGAAATGTTAGACCTCTACGTTGATACCAACATAAGGTGTTAATGAATCTTTTACATTCACGGTACACATTTCTGGCAATTTATATAGGCTTCAATATTGGAATCCTTTAAAATCTATTTAGAAGTGTAACTGATTAAAACATT
>CAUYQG010194962.1:0-12725 GCA_963574415.1 Tarsius wallacei
TCTCGAACCCGCGGGCTCAGGCAATTCACTCACCTCAGCCTCCCAAGGCATGGGATTACAGGCTGAGCCACCGAGCCCAGCTGATGATTGGTTTTAGTGATGAATGTAGATTAATAAAAACATTCTTATTTTCCTAAGAAAAAAAAAACATTGAGAGGAGAATCTTCATTCTCGCAGCACTCAGGGACACTGGATCTTGTACCACACATTCCCTCTGTCTGCAACATTCATGCACAAACTGGTGATCGAAGATTATTCTGCTCTCTCTACCCCTCAAAACAAACATATCCCCTCAGACATTGGGATCCCAGCATGATGCTATAAAACAGCGATCCTCTAGTCCTCAATTCCCTTTTCCTTAAAGGGATATTCTATTTTAAACCTACCTTGGCAAAAGCCTACGAAAATATTTATGTAAAGTAATTCTCCTTTAAGACAAACCAACATGAAGAGAGGCAGTAACTTGACGATGTTCACGTTATGGCTTTAATAAAGGTTTTGCTAACTAAAACGCCCACCAGAAACAAGCAAGTTATTCAAAACTGAGTATCTGTATAAACATTCGCAACTTGCTTTGAAGACCTCATTTCCAACATTGAAGGAAACTGCCTTACAGCTCTGGAAGTCACTATTTTGAATGGCATGCTCATAATCATGGGGCAAGATGACAGATGCCTGATAGTGATGGCATAAATACGGCTCATTCCTTTGATTGGTAAATGATTTCAAGATATTTTCCAGTGAAGGGCGGGGCATTTTAATGTTAAGTATTTTTGACAATTCAGATACGCAAAATTAAAAGTTCACCACCAGGTTCCTCTAAATAGCAAGTTTTTTTGTAAACATTTACTATTTAGCTTAAAACACAGGCTGGACGCGATGGCTCATGCCTGTAATTCCAGTAGTCTGGGAGGCAGAGGCGGGAGGATTGGTTGAGCCCAGGAGTTCAAGACCAGCCTGGGCAATGTAGCAAGACCTCATCTTTACAAAAAAGAAAAAAATTATTCGGGTGTGGTGGCACACACCTGTAGTCCCAGCTACTCTGGAGACTGAGGCGGAAGGATCGCCTAAGCCCAGGAGATCAAGGTTGCGGTAGTTGTGATCGTACCACAGCACTCCAGCCTGGGTGACAGTGAGACCTCAACTCAGAAACAAAAAACAGGGAAATCTCTAGAGATATAAAATAGATTAGTGGTTGCTTGAGGCTGTTGGGAGGTAGGGATGGGGATAATGGCGAGAGGGTATTAGGTTTCTTCTGGAGGGAATGAAAATGCTCTAAAATTGACTGTGATGATGTTTCCACAACTCTATGGATATATTAAAAATTGTTGACAAACGGATCTCTTGAGTCCAGGAGGCTGAGGGGGCCTCAGGACCCCTGTACGCCCTAGATGGCTGAATAATGCACTTACGCGTTTAAAACATTTTAAAGGGCACATGATTGTACACTTGAGAAAAAGGGGATTTTGTTAGGGGAACACACACGTAATCCTCTATATGTATATAAACATTGGATCTTGCTAATGACTAGACATTTTTAGATAGTAAAGAGAGTTACCGTGTTCATCATGAAGGCCCTAGAAAGTCCATGCATAGGAGAAAAAGATGATTTCAGAATTCTCCATCATTATGATCTCCAAATTCATGGGTTTCAATAGCTGAAAACTTAATCTACCACAGGCTTCAGATCAAACGCTGGTGTTCTTTTCAGTGTCGAGGACCAGAGCAAGTTCTGGCGAAACATCCACATACGTGGTGCAGTCTCTTCCCACAATTCAAGGACTTGCCCGGGGTTTGAAGTTCCCCTGTAGCGCTTTCCTTTGAGGGGTGCTAAGGCCAGAGTGGACCCCAGAGGTGTCCTTCTCACTCCTTCCTTTGGGGAATACCCAAAGGCCATTTTACAGAACACTAAGGACCGTATTTTAACTTCTAAGATCCTATCGGGTGCATTCAGAAACTTGCGCTCACAGGCTAAGCCATGAACTCAGAAACTGTAGGAATCTTAATATTTCATATGATACATTTCAGCCAATTCAATGAAACACTTACACAAGGCTTGAAATAGAAGAGTTGGTATCTGCCTACTTTAATCCTAGCCGACCTGCGGTATTCTTTCTTGAGTCATGTGAGTTCCCAATGTCAATCCTGAACCACAATCTCTGGCCTGAATTGTGTATCACGTCACCCCTCACCACCTTCCTCCCTCCGCATCAAACTCTCCTCCCTGTCCTGAAGTCAAAACACCAGCTGCCCGCCAAGACAAGCACAGAGCAACCTCCAAGATAAGCCAGAAGAGGATTGGGGTGGGGAAAAGTGAGTCTAAGCACTCTGTTCCCAAGAGGGTGGGCAACCCAGGTGGACAACATCCAATTAAGTCAGACATCCCTGAGTCAGGAGACCAGCGTAAGCCTCATCTGTCTCGTGTGGCTCCTTCTTTTCATAAAGCTCAATTTAGAAACAAACTAGGATAAGCCCTCTGTGCCCCTGCCTCTGAGAAAAACCATTAGCCTTTTTTTTAAAGAATAATTATATTTCAAAGAAATCTTTTATCCTTTTATGAAAATATCCCTTTGAATGGCTTTGTCGACTTTTAGCAAGCATTCATGGCCAAGATAAAAAGCCTTATTTTTTTTAAAAAAACAAACCAATATTTGCATAAAACTTGACTTCAGCAACATTAAAATGCTAAAATTGCAGGGCTCAATGGTTTGTAAAATCCTTAAACTATAATGCTAAGAAGCTTTTTAATCGATTCCTTAATGAACTACAAGTCACTGACAACTATTAGCAATTCTTATTTAAACACATAGTCGAGGCAAATCAAATGCTCAAAGCCATTTTACAGATCATTAAGGACCACATTTTTTGTTGTTATTTATTTATTTACTTGAGTTGAAGCCTCACTCTGTTGTCCAGGCCGGAGTGCAGTGGCACGCTCGTGACCACTGCAGCCTCTACCTGCGGGGCTCAGACGATCCTTCCGCCTCAGCCTCCTGGATAGCTGGAACCACAGGTGCATGTCACCACACCTGGCTAATTTTTAAATTTATGACAAGGTCTCGCCAAGTTGCCAGGCTGGTCTCGAACCCCTGGGCTCAGGCAATCCTCTCGTCTCAGCCTCCCAAAGTGCTGGGATGACAGGCATGAGCCACTGCATCCAGCTAAGGACCACATTTTAATTTCTGAGGCCCTATCCAGTTCTTTTGGAAACCTATGCTCACAGTAGAAGCCATGAATTCAGAAACTGTATGAATCTTCATATTTAATATTATATATTTCAACCAATTCAATTACATGTTTATATGAAGCTTTAAATAGAATTGTGGTATCTGCCTGTACTTATCTCTCCTCCCACCAAAAAAAGGGAAAATAAAACTATACAATGCGTAGCCACTTGAAATCCCTCTGACTAATAATAAAATCGGTCCCAAAAGTCAGTCTTTATGACAGAACAAGCAGCGAGGCTGTACACTACTCAAGCTCTTACGAATCTTCACCTTCCATGGAAGCTAAAGAATTTAGACAGAAACAAGGACTCCATCTTATTCCCTCCAGCCTCTGCATGCACAGGTGGATAACAAAATAAGGTAACGAATAGGGACTAGGCAAAAACACTACTTGAAAACATTCTCAAGTTGAAAAAGAAAAGTAACTCTTCAATTCCAATGTCCTTATGTGCTATCTTTTTACAAACAATCTTTATATTTTTAAAAGTAATTCAACAGAAACTCATATGAGGTGTGAAAAAATGGAACTCGGAGCAGTATTGGATTCCACATGGTTTTAAGAACATTTCACAGAGTTGTGCAACCATCATCCCAAAATAAAATCTCATGCACACCGTCACTCCCCTTCTCCGGCCCTAGGAACCATGAATCTACCTTAAGTCTCAGTAGATTTGCCACGGAATCACATAAAATGAAGTCTCTGTGCCCAGTTTCTTTTGCTTAGCATGATGCTACCAAGACTTATCCAGTGCAGTAACCGTACTTTAATTCTTTTTATCAGCAAATAATATCCCATCATATATGGACTTACCCCATTTTATCTATCCATTCATCAGTTAATGGACATTTGGATTGCTTCTACTTTTTGGCTATTAAAAATAATGCTGCTGTGAACATGTGCATACAAGTTTTTGTGTGGACACATGTTTTCATTTCTCCAGGTTATGTATACCTAAGAGTGGAATGGCTGGGTTGGATGGCAATGTTACACTGAATCTTCTGAAGAACAACCAAACTGTTTCCAAGAAAGCTCCATCATTTTTCATTCCCACCCATCAGCAACGTAGGAGAGCTCCAATTTCTCTCCATCTTTGCCATCACCCATTTTCTGTCTTTTTGGATACAGCCATCCTTGTTTGTGAATGGTAGTTCATTGCGACTGGTGCTTTGTATCTTAAACCAAGCCCACTCATTCTGAAATAAGGACTCAGCTATTCTTTCTAAACTGCACTTTTAAGTGTAAAACCCAACCATCATTCTGAAAACCTCAAATAAAGCCACCATCATCTAACGCTCCCTTAATAAATGAAGGTGTCACCGCCATAGAATAGGCCCAGTTATCCTACTCCAAGTCCTACCTAGCTACAGTAATGTCCAACAGCCAAACCTTTCTACATAAAGATGACAGACTAAACAGTCTGCACAGATATGAATGCAGCAGTAGAACCCTTAAACATATAACCACAACGCAGTTTTAGCCAGAACCTTCAAAAAAGAACACCGGGTTGGAATTCAGGTTTGCCAGTAATTGACAGGGAACCTAATCAATCACTACACCCAGCTCCTCTGCACCCAAGCACGGTGTTCTGAGCTGCTCAAAGAGATCAAGCTGTCTACGCCTGAAAGTTTAATGCAATTTGAAAGTGTACAAACACCTGTGCTGAAGAACTAGCTTTGCACAGCAGAAAGAACTTGCGCTTGGTAGTCAGATGGGCTGGGTTCCATTTCCGGCTCTGCCATTTGGGGACTTGGTAACCACAGGTACATTATTTAGCATCTTTGTATTTCAGTTCCCTGGCTGCGGGTAATCGTGCCTGCTCCAGACGTTATGGAGATTCACCAAACAAGTACAGCTAGGGCCCCTGACACAGGACCAGCAAAAGGTAGGCATTTAAATACCAGTTTGCGTCCATCCTTCTAACTCTGGGCAAAGTTTCCCAGCCTATGAAGACCTCTCCACAGAGGGTGTGGGCCCTTTAGAACCGAACCTGAGTCCTTGTGACTTGCGGGATGCCCCCAGGAAGCACGTCTCCACCAAGAGGTGTGACAATTGCCAAGGACAGCTATCAATCGGCCTAAAACAAGACTAGGGGGATTCCGGGCGGAGACCAGGTGTGAGAAGAGGCAAGACCCCATTTTGGTCGGTGACTCTAGAAGGGAAACTTCCTGGGCTCACAGGCAGGCCGGGCACTACTGGACGCAGAGGAGAGGACGGCAGAGGCCGTGTAGCCACAGGACCGCATCGGAAGCGCGGTCTGGACCGCTGGGCCGGCGCGGAGTGCGGGGAGGGGGAGGAGGCAGGCGGGAGGAGGCTGGCTGGGCGCGCTGCAGAGCCAGCCCGGGAGGACGAGCCCCCTCCCCGCCGCAGCCCCTTCCCGGGCGCGGCTGCCTCTCGCGAGTCTGGGCCGCCGGCCGCTACCTGATCTGGTTGTCGCGGAATTTGTTGAGATGCGCTTGGTTGAGGTAAATGGTGCGGGCTGGTGCCTCCAGCTGGTCTCCAACAGACGTGGCCCGGGACATCGCATCCTCTGCCTTCCTGTAGCCCGAAGAAGAACGAACGGGTCCTGCAGAGACAGGGCGCAGGGCAGAGGGGAAAGCACAAAGAAGTCAGCCGCCAGGCAGGAGGCGGCGAGCGCGGGCCGCGGACGGGCGGGGACCAGCGGGGAAAGGATGCTGCCGGCTGGGCGGGCGCCGCCTCTGTACCTCGGCTCCCCCTGGAGACGCCGCCGCCGCCGCTGCGGCCGGCCCCGCCCCGGCCCCGCCCCGGCCCCGCCCCGGGCCCGCCCCCAGCCGGGCCCGCCCGCTCGCGGCCCCCCGCAGGCCCCGCCCCGGTCCCGCCCCCCGCCGGCCCCGCGCGGCCCCGGGTGAGAGCCGCCCCGCCGCTCCTGCGCGCTCCCCGCGGGGCCTCGGGCTGGGGCTGGGCGCGCAGGCGGCGTGCGGGGCCGGGCACCCTGGAGCGCGGGGAGCGCGGGGACGCGCCGCTCCCGGCTACGGGGGGCTGTGGGGAGGGGCGGCGAGTGGCGAAGTCCGGGGGATCCCTCTCCTTTTCCCGCCCCTGGCCGAGCGCCCTGTAGCCCCGGGGATCGCGCTCTGGACCGGGGTTGTCCAGGCTTCCTTGATCCTGCTTAGAACAGAGACAGCCGCGCCGGGGATGTCCCTGCATGCAGCCACCGCGCCAGAGCATGGCGAAAACACACCTCTGCGCTCTAAAAATGAAATCCCGACCCCGGTGTGAAGGGCATGCTCTCGCCATTGTCTTGAAGGGACCCTGGCTGCTTGTCTCCCAGACGTGCCCGGGGACCTGAGTGCCTTTGCAGTGGCTGCACCGACCCAGCCTAAGGACCGACGCGTGAGCTTAAGTTACTGTTTCTGTGGTTGCAAGGCAAGCCAGCCCGGCTCTTGGAGGTCTGATTTCAGTCCTACACTCGAGCCTCTCTGGCCGAGCCAGCCCCCACATAACCTTCACTTGGTGGGGGGATGTCAGCATTGAGAAGGATCTGCCCGTGACTCGGTCTGCTGCACACACGGACCTCGACCCCATCTCCAACTCCAAGGCGGTGTCTCTCATGAGAAGGGCCCGCCTAGCTTGAGAACTGACCTTGGGGCAGAGGCATCTGAGGTCAAGGATACAGAAAAACACATGCCCTACATCCAGAGGAAGCCCTATCTTGCTTTCCTTAAATATGCATTCGCTCTAATCACCACTGTGTTTTCCACCTATCAAAGACACAGATGGTGGATATTATTTAAAAAACTGACATGTGAGTAAATCTCCACTTCCCAGCTACCCAAAATACTGTTCATTGTCATAGAGAAACACCTTGCAAGAAAAAGTTTCAGCTGAATCATCTCTTTATTTATTTATTTATTTATTTTTGAGTAGGAGTCTCACTCCTCAGGCATCACGCTCATGGCCACCGCAGCCTCAATCCGCTGAGCTCAGGTGATCCTTCTGCCTCCACCTTCCAAGTAGCTGGAACTACAGGTGCGTGCCCCCACGCCCGGCTAAATTTTTGATTTATTGTAGTGACGAGGCCTTGCCAAGTTGCTCAGGCTGGTCTCAAGCCCCTGGGCTCAGGCAATCCTCTTGCCTCCGCCTCCCAAAGCACTGGGATGACAGGCGTGAGCCACCGCACCCAGCTAAATCATCTCTTTAAAGTGACTATCAGGATGATTATCCTTATCCTAAGTGAGGGGGAGCAAGCAAAATGTGGCACAGCAGCCTGAATATTAAGGATTAGGCTCTGATGCCCACGGCTGGACCCCTGCTCATAGGCCGGGCACACCCCAGTTTTCCTCCTGGTTTGGAGGGTGTGCCCGCCGCGCCCTGGCTGTTCCTCACTGCGGACCTGAACCCCCGCCTCCTTCCCTCCATCTGCCCACCCTCTGGGGTCTCGCAGGCTCCAAAGAACATTGCTGGGCCCTCTCGGTATCAACAGGGAGCAGCAGAGAGCAAGAATCCCTCAGTCAAGACTGTCTAGCCTGCTCCTGGGGCCTGACCTGGCTCCAGGAAAGCCGGTTGTTAGAGCACTGGCTGACATGAGACAGAAGGGGAGTGTTTCTGAAATGAGCCTGTGTAAAAGTCCTGCCTTCCTCTCCCCTACTCCCCTTGCCCTGCCTTGTTTCTTGCCCCCCTCCCCCAGCATGTGTCGTTACCTGATATTATCAATGAACGGTCTGTCTTCCTCGCCCAAGAGCTTAACCTTCAGGATGGCAGGGACATGCTTTTTGTCCACTGCAGTGACCCCAGCACCTAGAACAGTGCCTGGGACAAAACGGGCACTTCTGTCTGCTGGTGTGATGCATCATTCTTACTCAAGCCTTATTCTGGGTCCAGGAAGAGCTGCAGTGCCCTGCACGGAGGGCCCAAATGACACACACCAGCACGGGTCTAAATAGCTCACTCCCTGGCCTGTGTTCCCCTAGCGGCTCCCAACTCCCCTATATGCAAGCGTCACCAAGGGAGCTCTCACGTTTACTAGTTCCTGGACCCCACCCTCACAGATTCTGCGGTCGTTTTTGTTTTTAAAGTTCCTTATGTCACTCACCGGCAGCCACAACTGAGGTTCTCTTGTTCGATGCCGCTGGGAACACAGAAACAGAAGGTTTGGCTCCTGCCCTCAAAAAAGGTGAACCAGGTACGCGTCTACACTGTTGATGGGAATGCAAGCTAGTTCATCCTCTATGGAAAGCAGCAAGGCGATTTCTCAAAGAACTAAAAATTGAACTTCCATAGGTTTCCACAGTAAACCCTCTCCTGGAATACACCCAGAGAAGTATTCATCGCTCTATCAGAAAGACACCTGCATACACATGTTGATTGCCAAACTATTCACAATAGCAAAAACACGGAACCAACCCAGATGCCCATCGAAAGTGGACTGGATAAAGAAAAAATTCTCTTTCTCTGGCAGTGTTTCTCTAAGACACAATGGAATACTATGTAGCCGTAAGAAGAACAAAGTCATGGCCTTCACAGCAACTTAGATACAGTCAGAGACCATTATACTAAGTGAACACTCACAGAAGCAAAAAACTGAATACCGCATGTTCTCACTCGTAAGTGGGCCCTGAACACCAGTCACATCAGCACAAGGGTGGGATCAGCAGACACGGCATCGCTAGGGGAGGGAGGGAAGGAGGAGGAATTGGAGAACGTGGCAACACGAAGCACACTTGGTCCATTACCGAGGGGAGAGGGGGGCCCCCTAGCAGCCCAAATCTCACCTGCATGCAGCCCACTTATGTAGCAAATCCTCACTTGGACCCACAACTCTAAATTATTCTTTAAGGTCAACTAGTTTAAGGTGTGACCACAGTTAGCTACTGGTGACTAAGAGTGGGCTCGAAGGTGCGCAGGAGGGTCACAGGTCAGCATCCTCTGTGCTTGGGCAGGGAGGTGGTCGGCCAGACTTTGAGGACAGACAGAAGAGCCTTCCAGTGTGGGTGAGGTGTATATTCGAAGAGACAAGGATACTGACAAGCTTAAGTGAAGGCCAAGTAGACAACACTGTCCTTGGGGCCCGTTGAACAAAAAGGCTGTACACAGCAGGTAAGTATATGTTGATTGAATAAATAAAAGACTCATGGTGTAAGTGCCTTTTGAAGGTACCCACCCAGCCACTGAATGCAGGACATCCCCCTTGTTTGGTGACCAGTCCCTTCCTCTTCATCACACAGGCCAAGGCGCCCAGCAGCCCGGTCTGTACTGTGTGGGACATTCCTCACAGCTCTTTGGAGCAGAGAAGGTTGCATGACGCAGGCTGGGCCTCTAAGAGTCTCCCTTCTTTGAACATTGACACAGAAACCAGCAGGGTCCATTCCTGCACGGGGCTGACGTATCCACACACACACCCCAGGTCTCTGGATGGCCGTCCTCTATCCACTGAGCGGACCAGGAAGCAGGGAAGAATTTCTTTCCAAATACGAAAAGATTAGAAAAGAAACTTACAGGGCAACCTCTTTCAGGTCCCCTCCCGCTGTGGGAGCTTTTCTGTCTTCTTCATAAATCCTACTTTCTAAAAAAGAAAAGAAAAGAAACTCGCACCAAAAAAATAGCCTGTGGCCAGACGGTGGATGATGCAGGTGCCAAGCAAGGAAGCCTGAACTTCAACCTGATGGTCACAGGAAGGTCACGGAAGGTTTCTAGACAGGAGGGCAGAGCACCTGGTGGTGACGGACACGTGGGAGCAGAAGGGGAGAATCTGGCGATAAGGAGATTGGTAGGAAACGACCTCTCCAACGGCAGAAACATGGTAAGATCCTGAATTACACGGAGGGTGGAGGGCACGGACGCGAGAAACAAAACTCGGCAAGACGATTTTTTGGGGGGTGGGGATGGGAGCATTGAATGTGTGGGCCAGAAAAGGGAAGAAACATGAGATCACTGGGGTTTGAAACAGAATGGGCAAAAATGCATCACAATAGAAATAAGAATGGAAACGATCGTTTTTCTGTACAAAAATTCAAATCCAGGGTAATAAGTATTGAAGTGAAAAAGCTTGTGGACATAAACAAGTCGTGATGGCAGAATTAAGTGAAATAATGTCTCCCAAGTACCCAGCATGCCTCAGGTCAGCTCGCCCTCTTACACCACAGTAGGGACAGAGCTGGGATTATTTTTTTCCCAGGAAGAAATAGTTATATTTTTTCCCCCAAGAGTCAGATAACTCTCTTCTACCTTGGTGGCCTTGGTGGCCTAAATCTAACCTTGCATTGGAGAAAAACATTAACATTTTCTTTTTGTTTGTTTGTTTGAGTCGAGGTCTCACTCAGTTATCCAAGCTAGAGGGCAATGGCACGATCATGGTCTTACCACAGCCTCTATCTCCTGGACTCAGGCGATCCTCCCACCTCAGCCTCCCAAGTAGCTTGGACTACAGGTACGCATCACCACATCTGGCTAATTTTTTTTTTTTTTTTTTTTTGGTAGAGAAGAGGTCTCGCTATGTTGCCCAGGCTGGTCTCGAACTCCTGGACTCAAGCAATCTCTCTCACCTCGGCCTCCCAAAGTACTGGGATTACCAGAGTGAGCCACCAAGCCTGGTCTCATATTTTCAAAAGACCACAAATTTGTTGAAAATGTATTGCATAAGGGAACACTGCACCACATATAGAAAAACACATTATGACTAAGGTTTCAAACTCAGACTCATGGGAGTTCATGCATTTTGCAAATACCACCATACGACATGAGAGGCTAGGCTGACAACTCCCCCGTGGAAACAGGAACGGTGTCAGCAGATAGTGGGAGTTCAGTGCATACCTTTTTGCTGAGAAAGAAACCAAAGAGAAAGAAAAGAGGCAAACAAGAGCAGGCACGAAGCTTGCCCCCTGCAAAGCAGACAGCTGAGGCCAAGGCCATGAGGTAGGAACTTGGCCTCGCTCACAGCATTCTCCCCAGAAAATGCCTGGCGCACAGTAGGCGACCTGTAAGTATATGTAGACTGAACAAATAAAAGACTCGTGGTGTAGGTGCCTTTTGAAGGTACCTACCCAGCCACCGAACGCAGGATGTCCCCCTTGTTTGGTGACCGGTCCCTTCCCCTTCATTACACAGGCCAGGGAGCCCAGCAGTCCAGTCTGCACTGTGTAGGACACTCCTCACAGCTCTTTGGACCAGAGATGGTTACCTGGTCCAGGTTGGGCCTCCGTCTCTCTTCTTTGATTGTTGAAATGGAAACCAGCAAGGACCATTCCTGCATGGGGCTGACTTGTCAACACATACACATCCGGACGGCCGCCTTCTACCCACCGAGTGGACCAGGAAGCAGAAAAAGAATTTCTTTAAGAAAAAGATGAAGCAGGCCAGGTATGGTGGCTCACACCTGGAATCCCAGTACTTTGGGAGGCTGAAGCAGTAGGATCCCTTGGGCCCAGGAGTTCGAGATCAGCCTGGGTAATCCAGTGAGAACCCCCCTCAACAAAAAAATACCAAAAAAAAAAAAAATTAGTTGGGCATAATGGTGCACGCCTGTGGTCCCAGCTACTTGGGAGGCTGAGGCAGGAGGATCTCCTGAGCCCAGGAGTTCAAGGCTGTAATGAGCCATCATTTTGCCACTGCTGCGGCCTGGGCAACATAGCAAGACCCTATCTTGAAGAAGAAAAAGGTGGAGAAGAATGAAAGGAGAAGAAGAAGAGAAGAAGAGGAAGAAAAAGCTGCATGGAGAGCAGCTTTCTGAGTCCTGGGTCCAGGCCCCCTCTAGACCCAGCTGCACTGGGGTCTTTGGGCTCCAACCATTCCATAAATGGCTCGTAACCAGATCTCACCTAGTCCTGTAAAGGCGAACACAGAGAAGCTATTTGTCCCTGTAACACAGAAGAACAAGCAAGTTAAAGAGGAGAGACAGACTCCTGTTGACTTATAGATCACCAGGGGCACCTAAGATGCTAGATGCTTCCAGCATCGATGCTGCGAGATGCCGCCACCCAGACCCAGGGAGGATGGATGCAGCAGAGGAAGGTCTCTGGGGCAGCATCGGGCCGACTGGTTTGGAAGAAGCCCAGCCGTGGCCTGGAAGGCAAATGACTGAAGAGGTAAGCACCCCGCCCTCCTCCTCCCTTCAGCGTTTCAGCCAGGGTTGGAGAAAAGACAGAATGCTGGGAAGCAGAGGGAGATGGCAGGGCATGCCCACAGGTGAACAAGAAGGCGGGTGAGAATACAGAAGGGGCAGAGGAAACCAGACCAGTCACGGCAGGCAGTCATGACCCACAGAAGCGCATGGCGGGGAAGGACGGGGACAGCCTCTCCGCCACTCGGGTGCCACCAGCTCCTGTCTCCCGCCAGCTCCCCACACACTTTGGTGATGTCCTTGCATTTTCTCATTTTACGGAATGGCCCAAACACCTCATCATTTTGCTCACATGCAATGTGTCTGTGGCGATAAGGATGTGGAAGTCGGGGGTCAGAAGCAGGGACAATGACAGACCTCGCACAGGCACGCGAGCAGGAAGTGAGGGCAATGCCTCATTGCTGGTCACTGCATAAACTAATTCCAC
>CAUYQG010194969.1:0-40815 GCA_963574415.1 Tarsius wallacei
TGACTTACTGGGCTCCGGCCATCCTTCCGCCTCAGCCTTCTGAGTAGCTGTAACTACAGGCGAGCGCTACCATGCCCAGCTAGTTTTTTTGATTTATTGTAGAGATGAGGTCTCGCCAAGTTGCCCAGGCGGGTCTCGAACCCGCGGGCTCAGGCAATCCACTCACCTCGGCCTCCCAAAGTGCTGGGATTACAGGTTGAGCCACCGAGCCCGGCCCAATTGGTACATTGTTAAGCAAATGTGGTACATCCATAAAATTGGATACTATTGACTAAGAAAAGAATGAACTATTGATACATGCTCCATTATAAATGAACTTCAAAATGATTAAGCTCGTTTTAAAAAACCAGATTCAAACACACACACACACACGCACAATTCAAACCTACAAAATGCTCAGAAAAGGAAAATCTATAAACCAGAAAGTAGATTAGTGGTTGCCTTGGACTGGGGATAAGAATGAAGATTAATTGTAAATAAGCATAAAGGATTTCATGTGATGAGAAGAATCTGAAACCAGATTATGTGATCATTGAAGAACCTGGTAAATTTATCAAAACTCATTAAAATTGCACAGTTAAATTAAGTTATGGTACATAAATGATTTTTAAATAAAACTGTCAAACAAGAAGTAAAATGAATGAAGTAAACACTACAAATAAAAGACAGAGATTTTCAGATTGCATTAAAAAGCAGGACCTCGGTGGCTCAGCCTGTAATCCCGTGCTTTGGGAGGCTGAGGGGAGTGAATTGCCTGAGCCCGCGGGTTCAAAACCTGCCTGGGCAACTTGGCAAGACCTCATCTCTACAATAAATCAAAAAAATTAGCCGGGCATGGTAGCGTGCGCCTGTAGTTCCAGCTCCTTGGAAGGCTGAGGCGGAAGGATCACTGGAGCCCAGCAGGTCATGGCTGCGGTGGCTGGGAACAGCCACTGCACTCCAGTCTGGACGACTGAGTGAAACTCCAACTCAAATAAATAAATAAATAAATAAATAAATAAAATAAATAAATAAATGAAGCAGGACCTAATTTATCCTGTCTAAAAGAAACACTTTAAGCATTAAAGTCTCAAGTTAAAAGTAAAAGAATAGAAAATCTGTAATATTAAGACAACCATAGATAACTATATTAACAACAGTCTAAATAGATTCCAAAACAAGAAATATGAGACAAGGAGGATTATTTCATAATGATAAAATGATCAATTCATCAAGAGAACATAAACAGACTTAATGTGCATGCATCTAATAAAGGAGCTTCAAAAATCAGGAAGCCAGAAATAATAGGACTGCAAAGAGAAATAGAACAATCTACAATTCGAGTTACAGATTTCAATCCTTATCCTGTTAGTATTTGATAGAGCTGATAGACAAAAAAACCAACCTGATCTGATGGATATTTGTAGAAAATGTCACTTAACAGCAGCCAAATCTATAGTATTTGAAAGGGCACTTGAGACATTTATCAAGATAGATTATATACTGTGCCAAAAAAACCAGACTCAGTACATTTACAATAATTGAAATCAGATATAATTTTTCTGAACACAATGGAATAAGACTAGAAATCAATAACAGAAAGATAAACAGAAAATTCTTAAAGAATGGTAATATAATCATATACTTTTAAATAACCCATGGGGGGTGAATATTGGAAAGGAAACGAAGAGATATTTTGAACAAAATGAAAATGAAAACACAATGCACCAAAATGTATAGGTTGCACCTAAAGTGCATGTGTGTATATATTCAAATTAAACATGTCGTAATATACACACATGCATATAGTACTGAATGCTTATATTAGAAAATAATAAAAGTTTAAAATAAATGACTTATATGTTTACTCTTCAGAAGTTTGAAAAAGAACAAATTAAACTCAGAATACAGAGAAAGATGAAAATAATAAGGAAATAACTCCAAGAAATGTAGGGTTATTTGAACATGTGAGAATCATCCATTGTAATTCATCATATCAGAATAAAAAAGAAAAAATATATATGATAATCTAAATAGGTACCAAAATAGCATATGGCAAAATTCAACATTTATGCACAATAAAATTCTCAAAAAAATAGAAATAGGAGAAAATTTCCTCAAGTTGATAAAGGGCATCTGTGAAAAACCTGCAGCTAACATCACACTTAGTGAAGTGTTGACGGCTTTACTCTTGATCAGGAAGAGGAGAAGGATGTTTGCTCTTACCACTTCTATTCAACGTTGCTTTAAGATTCTACCAATGTAATAAAGTAGAGAAAAATGAATTATACAGATTGGAAAGGAAATGAGACGGTATTACAGAAAACATGATTATTTATGTAGAAAATCCTAAGGATTGCATAACAGCTACTAGAACCAATATGTTAGCTAAGCAAGCCCAAAAAGCAAAGTCAAAAGCCCACTGTATTTGTATATACATCTATGGATAACTGGAAAATGATAAAATATTCAGGGCCACTTACAACAACATATGCATATAAAATACTTGGAGATAAAATAACAAAAATATGTGCAAGACTTCTACATTATAAAACTGAAAAATGTCATTGAGAAAAATTAAAGAAGACTTACATAAATGAAGAGATAGACCACATTCATGAGTCAGAAGACTCAATATTGTCTTTATTTTAATTCTCTAAAACTTATCTATAGATTTTTTTTCAATCTAAGTAAGAATCCCAGGATATATTACATAGAAATTTACAAGATGACTCTAAAGTTTATATGTAAGTGAAAGAACTCAGAATAGCAAAAACAATGTTGGAAAACAAAAATAAAATGCAAGACTCACATTATTGGAATTCAAGACTTCCTATAAAGCAACAGTAATCAACAGTGTGTCATTGGCGATATAGCAAATACACCGGTGTATTAATTGCTATTCCTCTAAGCAAAGACAGTTGAACATAGTAGAATTGTGAGAAAAATTACAGGTAATCCTTATCAAAAAGAGCCTAATATATCAGAAGTAAGTAAGTTGATTCATATGTTTACATTAGAATTTGACCAAATTCTATATAAGATGTAGTAGGAGAAAGGTCATACACAGTTATATATACAAATCAGAATGAATTAATGAGAGGATAAAAAGGGATGGTGAACTAACAAACAAGTTGCCAGTCACTTATATTTAAGAATCAATGTTATTTGCTGTTTTGAGGACAAAACCAAAAGTGTACAAGTTATGCTTCTTGTTTTGGAAGGATAAATTCTCTGGAAAATAGAGAACGACATGTGTATAAAGATTAAGGGTATATTCAAGATGCTTAGTCACATATATGCAAACATATACTTTCTGGAAGGATACAGAACAAATAATTAAAAGTGGCTAAAATTCATAGAAGAGGTCTTAAAATCATTAAGTAGGTCAATTCAATATCCTTTTATATTACTTGCAATTGGATATGTACATGTATTATTTTTATAGTGATGAGAAAATGACTTGTTAAAGTGAAAGAACTTTACAACAAAAACTACAAAACACTGCTCAAAGAAATCAAAGAAGACACAAACAAATGGGAAAATATTTCATGCTCATGGATTGGAAGAATTGACATTGTTAAGATATTCATCTTACTCAAGGCAATCTACAGATTCAACGCAATACTCATTAAATTACAGCATCATTCCTCTCAGACCTGGAAATGACTATACAGAAATTCATATGGAAACATAAATAATCACAAATAGCCAAAACAATCCTTAGAAAAATAAAAAAAATGGAAGGTATCACACTTCCAGACTTCAAGCTTTATTATAAGGTTACAATAATCAAAACAGCCTAGTGTTGGTACAAGAACATGTATATAGACCAATGGAACAGGATAGAGATTCCAGAAGCAAAACCTCAATTTCTCCACCAACTCATCTTTGACAAAGCCTCCACCAATAACCACTGGGGAGTAGACAACCTATTAGGTAAATGGTGCTGGGAAAACTGACTGGCTGCATGCAGAAGAATGAAACAGGACCCTACCTATCACCATATACAAAAATCAACTCTAAATTGATCAAAGATCTAAACGTAAAACTTCAAAGTATAAGAAACTTGGAAAACACAAGCGACAGCCTTACAGAAATTGAAATATGCAACCAATTTCTGGTCAAAACCCACTAGCCCATGCCATAAAGAATAGAATGGGCAAGTGGACCTCATCAAACTGAAAACCTTCTGCAAAGCAAAATAAACCATCAAGAGAGTGGAGAGACAGCACATAGAATGGGAAAAAATATTTGCCAACTGTTTATCTGGTAAAGGCCTAACATCTAGGATCCACAAGGAACTCCAATGTGCCAAAAGGAAAGAAACAGACTGCCTTATTTTTAAAAATGGGCCAAAGATATGAATGAACACTTCTCAAAAGAAGTACTAGCAGCAAAAAGATGCATGAAAAAATGCTTAGCTTCACTAATCATCAAACAAATGCAAATCAAAACCACACTGAGATATTACCTATTTCTAGTCAGGATGGTCATTATTCATAACTCAAAAAACAGATGCTGGAGAGGATGCAGAGAAAAGGGAACACTTCTACACTGTTTGTGGGAGTGTAAATTAGTACAACCTCTGTGGAAGACAGTGTGGCAATTTCTAAAGATCTAAAAATCAATCTTCTGTATGACCCACCAATCCCCCCCTCTGGGAATATACCTGGAGGAATGCAAATCATTTTACAAAAGTTATACCTGTGCATGTATGTTTATTGCAGCACTATTCCTGATGGCAAAAGCATAAAACCAACCCCGCTGCCCATCAAAAGTGGACTAGATTTAAAAAAATGTGTTACATATACAGGATAGAATATTACACAACTATAAAAAGGACAAAATTATGGACTTTGCAGCTTGGATGGATTTAGAGTCTCTCATACTCAGTGATTTATCACAGAAACAACGAACTGAGTACCACATGTTTTCACTCATAAGTGGATCTTGAACATTTATTACAATACTACAAGAAAGGGGTTGGCAATACTGGAACACTGCCATGGGATTGGGGGCGGGGGCACATAACTTCAATAAGGGTACCTGATCCCAAACCAGGCAAAGTGAGGACCAATGGGAGACCCAAACTTCACCTGTGTGATGACCACTTATGTACCTAATCCTGAATTGTACCCCACATCTTTAAATAAAACAAAAAACTTTAAGCAGGTGCCTAACATAGAGCCAAGCTTACAAGAGATACTTATCAAATACTTGATACCTTGTTACACATGTAAAATAACATTTAAAAGCTTAAATAGAATAATAATTTCAAATGAAAATTGTACAAAATAAGAATGTAATGGAAAATGAGTAGAAGCAGCTGATTAAATGGAAGAGTTTCTTTAGTTGTATTATCCTGGCGATTTTCGTTGTTTTGGTGAACAGAGTATAACACATAAACAAATTTGTAAACCCATTTTTTTAAATGTTTCCCTGGGGGCTTTCATGTGCCCATTAGCAAGGGTGGATCATGCAGAGAACTCCAGTGAAGAAAGCTAAACAGCAATTCACTTTCCTTCTGTGCTTTGCATTCAGATAAATATGCAAATAGGTTCAGTAGAATGAACCTGCTTGCAATATCGCTTTGTAACTCATGTTAAATTATTTTAAATGGGCAGAATACACACTAGCTCATGAGTTTAATTTATCTCTTTTTTGAATCATGTTGTTTTAGTATCATTTTGAAGTGATCCCAATTAATTCATTCTAAGGACATGCATAAAGAATAAGATATTTACTTCTTTATGCTTATTTTCTGTGATATATATGTCTTTTATATACATTTTATATAAATACAAAACTATGATAATGCACAGTGAAAACTTATGTATGTGTACGTATATATCTATATGTATATGCATTTGCACTATCATCTATATCTATCTATCTTTATCTGTCATCTCTATCATCTATCATTTATATCTGTCTGTCTAACTATCTATCTATCTGTCTATCTATCTGTCATCTATCAATCATTTGTTTATTATCTACCTATCACGTCCTGGTTTTCCTAGAGGAGAATAACACCTTTCACCTTTGGGCCTAATACATGGTCTCATTGACTTATCAACACTTTTTTTTCATTCTTCTATCCATTATTCTATGTATTAGGTGTCACAAGTTTAAGAAAAATTAAAACAAAGGAAAACATTAAAAGATCCAACATCTGACTCGCGGCCCATTAGCTGTTTCTGAAGTCAATCCTAGTTGTTATCCACTAAATTACAGCTACTTAGGTCTAAGAAAGTGAATCGATTGATGAGTTGTGATTCATATTAAAATTCAGGATTCTTCTAAATGTTTTCACAGAGCTAGCTTGAATGATCACATAGTGAGTTTTAATCCTGCTGAATAATATCACTGAATTTATAAAGATAGAAAAAAGAGAGAAGAAAGCAGGATATAGTCTCTTTTCAAACAACTGAAATTTCAGTGTCTGTCTCTTATTCTATGATTCCATAGCCTCTTTGATCCTTAATGCACAAAATGATGATTATAATGAGAAAGGAGAATACTTCAGGGTATTGTTGTGAGGATTGAAGGAGTAATGGGGAAGTGAAAATAAGTTCACCATATCACAAGCTATGTTATTCAAAACATCCTTGTTACCCAACGTGTGGCCCTTGTTTCATCAGCAGTGGCATCATCTAGTGCTTTCAGAAATTCAGAAACTTAGGCATCCCTGTACACTGACTAAATTGGAATCTAAGTTAAAAAATTCTCGGGTGTTTCATATGCCCACAAGAATGTGAGAAGCACCAACTTAAGAAATAGACTTTTTTGAGGAAATGGGCCACCCAAAGTTCAGCAAGAAGAGCCACACTGCCCTATATCATGGAGAAACGTGCAGGGGTCTGAGAGAGGTTGCGGGATATAGATGGGTTTGTGCTCTCAGAAAGTAATCCTTCCTCCTCACCTACCTTTTAGAATGCATATATGAGCTTGGGTTCAGGGAATATAAACTACCAGGATTTAGACACCAACTGCAGAGTGTTGTCTGAGCACTAGCTTCTGGTAGCTGGTGAATTCTGAGAAGTTAACTCCTATTTATTTGAGGATGTGGGACCCAGGTCACCTGGTAGGTAGATTTGGACACAATTGCCTTTTACTGGGAATGGGAAACTTCCTTTTTCAGCCATCATAAACTATGGAGGTTTTCTTTGGACAATCCTGTTAGTCTCTCTCCATGCATTAAATGTAATAATGTATATAAAGGACCATGTATTATGTGTTATACGGTGTTAGAGTGTCTGCCCCAGGGTAGATGTCAATAAAAAATCGCTATTCCTATTACATTCGAAATAAAGTCATATTTTGACAGTTGTCATTGGCTTAGTTTTTCTAGCCCCAACCAAATCACCTTGATATCAGCTAAATTTTGTCCCTCTCCTCACCAAATTCATATGTTGAAGCCTTAACCCCCAGTGTGACTGCACATGGAGATAGGGCCTGTGAGGTTGTGATAAAGATTAAATGAGGTCATAAGAATGGGTCCCTTATCAGATAAGGCAGGCACCCTTATAAGAAGAGGAAGAGATATCAAAATGCTTTCTCTTTGAGGGCATGGAGGGGAGATCATGAAAATGCACAGTGAGAAGGTAGCCATCTATAAGCAAGGAAGAAAGCCCTCATCAAAAATTGACTATGCTGACATCCTGATCTAAAGCTTTCAGCTCCTGGAACACACAAAAATGTATTTCTGTTGTTTAAACCACACAGTCTATGCTACTTTGTTATAGCAGCCTGTGCTGACAAACACATATCTTTATTTTCTCCATTTTGGTTCATGTTTAGTCACCTCTCTCTATCTTGTATGTGTAAGTTGGTTTTTCACCTAATTCTAAAACTGCACCTTTTTTCCTGTTTAATTTTCTTTATTGAGAACAATACTAATCCAATCAAAGCAGTTTGTTCTTCTACTTTGTATTAAATTATCTTGCACAAGATTTTTGCTTATACTACTACAACCTATTGTGTTTACTGTCCAGCAACCCAACCATTTTCTCTCTCTCCATTCTCTTGCATCTTCTTGATTTTTTCTTAGGGTCTGTGTTCATGAGTTTATCAAGAGATTCGCATTGTCAAAAGGAAAAAAAAAAAAAGGAATGGTGTGAGGGTCACTGAAAGAGTAAAAGATAGAGCAATGGTTCTCAACTTTCACTGCCCACTTGTTAGAAATTTTGATTTAATTTGACAAAAGTGCTTCTGAGCATTGGAAGATTCTAATGCGTAGTTCAAGTTGATAACTACTGAACTGCCTGCAGGCTAACTTGTACACAGCACATCAAGAATAAATCATGCCCTGAGGAGGTCTGAGATAAATTTTAGTGTCTAAATTCTACTCCCTACCACTTTCTCTCTAGCTTTGGATCTAGGAGCTCTGAAATGAAGACAAATGAGAGGTGAAGTATCACCATTTTTGATAAATGTCTATTAGCCAGTATCCCAACCCAATGCCTTGCTTCTCTGCTAGAAGATGCTGGGACATCTTTAAGGTAGGGTACATATGGAAAGCAAAGTAGGAGCACCTCTTAGTAGCAGTCACAATGCCTACATATTTAAAAATGACTGTTCTGAAGAGTAGACTGTCAATCTACTTACCCAACAAGTGTTTTGGTCAAGATCTACACAGCTTGCTTTGCCAATCCAAACAAGAACAGAAATGCAGGATCAGAGAGAAGACCATGTTTGGCCCTGGCCAAAGCAAGGATGAAGACAGAGCAAGAGAGATTTTTAAAAAGCCCAGGGTTAATGGTGAAACAAAATTGGACAGAGAACAGGAAATGTAGTGAAGTATGAGGAGAGTTGAACATTTCTATCCTCTTCAATGACATAGCAACAGTGGTTTCCAATGTCAGAAAGAAGACTAAATAAAAATAATTTGCTTTTTCTTGTATCACTCTGTCAAGTTCATTAAAATGCACTAAATAAAATTATTATTTATTATGGAAATGAAGTGAGACAACTTGTAGAAAAAAAAGAGAATTTTGTGGCGTCTCATATATCCTGGGAAGAATGAAGTTTCAAGATGGGTGGGAACAAAAGATACTCTGGGTTTCAACAGTAGAAGTCCCAAATTCACTTTGGGTGTGCTACCATTCAGATAGTTCCACCTCCACCATTACACCCACCCAGAGACCACCTGGACATCTCTCAAAACACAGTCCACATCTCTGAAGATGAGCATGTAATTGGCCCAGCTTCTTTTAGACATCTACTGCTGGCCAGTCAATTATGGTCACAGATGTCAGTATTATAAAACCAAACAAACAAATAACTCCCTCTGCCCATCCCCCCAAAAAGAAGATATGTGCTCAGAAGGGTCCCAAAGAAAGGGAATTGTTGGGAGTGGGCAGACATCTAAAATGAGTACAAATGGCCCTCTACCTATGATGGTTCAACTTACAATTTTTTAACCTTACAGTGATGCTGAAGAGATATGAATTCAGTAGAAACCATACCTGGAATTTTGGATTTTGATCTTTTCCCTGGTTCATGATATATGTGTGAAAGTTTCAGGTCCCAGTCAACCATATGATCACAAGGGTAAACAACAGGTCCTCTGTAGAGCACTGTGTTGCCAGGTGCTCTGGCCCAACTATAAGCTAATGTCGGTGTTTTGAGCACATTTAAGATAGGCTGAACTAAGCTATGATAGCAGGTTAGGTGTATTAAATGCGTTTTTTGACAATGATAGTTTCAATTTACGATGAGTCTATGGAGACACAGTCCCATCGTAAGGTGAGGAGCATCTACTATAAATGCTTAGTCTCAGTTTTCTCTGTCTCTAATAACAAGGGCAGCACCATCCCCTGCCCCAGGATAAAGGTTTTAGTGAAAAGGTGATTGTCTTCAAAAAACCTTTATATCATAAGATTTCAGCCTCATGACCTTTCCCTTTAGGACTCAATAGTTGGGATCAGGTGAAAGTGGAAATGGCAATAAAATGCCCTTGGGGAGAAATTTTTGAGAAATAGGTGGTTAAACTCCCCTAGGGAACAAGGCAGCATGAGCAAGAATGCTATATAGGGCCCACCTTGCTTCCCTAAGGGAGGTGCAAAGTTTTTCCCCACTGCAAATTGCTCTGTTGACAATGATGATGAAGAAAACGCCAAAATATCCATGTTTTGTGATAAGCCTTCTGAATAAGGAAACTACTGTTACAGTAAGATTTTCTTTTTCCTTGGGTTCTTTTAAAAGGGCAGATGGTGCATCCATAACTTAAAATAAATTTTCTTCCAAGAGAAGGAGCAGAATTTTTAGGAGAAATGTTCTTGGAAAACAGAAGAGGGCTATGAAGATGAACTAAACCAAAGGGGTCTTTGCTCACATCTCGTGCAAATGGTTCTCTCACAAGAACACCATCGCGTTCATTCTGAGGGATGGATTAGCAAAATTTGATAATTCATTTTGATATCTTTAAAAATTAATCAAATTTTCTGGGATCCTAGTAGGTTAAATACAATTTTTACAATTATCTTTTAATTATTTTTATTTTAACTCATAGATTGCTTGTGAGAGTTCTTTTCCCAGTCCAGTTGTTGATTTGATTGTTGGAAGCTGAACTCAAAGGGACCATCAAGAGGGGAAGTTCAGATGTTTTGGAGTGGGAGAACAAATTAAGAAAGGGCACTAGTTTCACATGAGTCCTGTTGCTTCATGGTTTTCAAATGTGGCTGGCTGAGTAGATTAATAGGTTAGTGCCATGAGGTTAGGACTAAGGGTAATATCAGACCCCTCCATAGTTACATAATTAGTTCCAGGTCTAGCACACACAATTATGTACAGTACATAATACTTGATAATGATAATAAATGACTATATTGCTGGTTTATATATTTACTGTATTATACTTTTAAATGTCATTTTAGAGGATACTCCTAAATGTATAAATGACATATATACTCCTCTATAAAGTTAACTGTAAAACAGCATCAGGAAAGTCCTTCAGGAGGTGTTCCAGAAGACATTGTTATCATAGGAGATGACAGCTCCATGCATGTTACTGCCCCTGAAGACCTTCCAGTGGGGCAAGATGTGGAGGTGGAAGAAAATGATATTGATGATGTTGACCCTGTGCAGGCCTGGGCTGATGTGTGTGTTTGTGTCTTAGTTTTTAACACTGTAAAAGAAAAGAAATGTAAGATCAGAAAAACGTATAGTCTGTAGCTGTATATTCCCTAAAAGCAAATATGATCAGACCTCTTTTCTGATGAAAGCTTTTTATTATCTCCCCACCTTCTATACTGATAGCTGTTAACTGCACTTCCGCGGGGAGCAAGTGCATTTGTGGAGCCACGTTGTGTCCTTCTTCTTTTCCCTCCTCATTTGCTTTCCCCCAGGGAAACTCCCTCTCCAGCTTGTGTTCTCTTTCTTGCTGAAATTAAATTTCCCTGTGGTAAAAAAAGACTGGAAGCTGAGGAAGGTTTTGCAACAATGGTTTCAGCCTTAGCTACATGCAGCAAAAAGAAGTATGGCATTTTAAATTATGAGCAGCAGGTGCCTATACCACATAGTGAATCAGAAAGATGCTAAAAGATCCTACTTCTGAGAAAAAAATAATACACATACATATACCGTACACAGTTGTATCTGGTCTGCACAGTCACAGGCTCTTTATGTGACTTGCTCTATATCCTTGCCCCTGGGGAACTCCATAAGTGTTTCACAACCTCCTTTCTCACCGCTGCCTACCATGTCGCATTGTCTCTGAATATTTGTATTTCACCTCCTTCTCTTTATTTGTGGTAATTTTATACATGACAAGTAGTAGGAAACTGAGGGGAAAATGATAGAGGGTCCTATTTAAACAAAAAATGCAAGGTTGTTAGTACTAGCATGAGCCCTGTAAATAGTAGAACATTCTCAACTAAAAATATAAAGCAGCAGATATTCAACTACAAGGATTTTTAAAGAATAAGAATCTGGGGCTTTATGTCATCCCAGATTCCTCATGAACACACCTTGGGGATTCATTTAGTTGTATTGTTTTACCTAAATCCAGAGCCTCCCTCCTCCTAGCATCTATAAAAGATGGTGAGGAGATTTTTCTGATCTTTCCACAGGACAGGAATCTGCAGCACATTTGGGAGGTCATTCAGTTATATATTTATTCAACACATATTTATTCCATGGCTCCCAGAGAGGAGGTGCCTTGCCAGGTGATGTGGATGGAGACACACATATGATAAAAGTCTTGTCCTCCATTCCCTCACGTGAGGGGAGGAGCTTTTGCAGGAAAACTGACATGTAAACAAGTATGCTCATGGCATGCCGTATGCTATAGTGGAAATACACAGTATGTGAGTAGAGCAATGGAAACCTAATGCTTCAGATGGCAACTGAAGCAGACTTCCTGGAGATGATACTAGCACTGGCAGAGACTCAAGTGTGAAGGAGGCAGAAATGCCACTTGGAAAAGGGCAGCATGAGAGAAAGTACTGGGAGTTGGGCACGATGGCTCATACCTGTAATCCCAGCACTTTGGGAGGCAGAGGCAAGAGGATTCCCTGAGCTCAGGTGTTTGAGACCATCCTGAGCAACATGATGAGACCTCGTCTCTACAACAAATCAAAAAATCAGCCAGGCATGTTGGCACATGCCTGTGGTTCCAGCTACTTGGAAGGCTGAGGCGGAAGGATCTCCTGAGCCCAGAAGGTCAAGTCTGCAGTTGCTGTGACTGTGCCACTACATTCCAGTCTGGATGACAGAGTGAGACTCCAACTCAAAAAAAAGTACTGGAGTTCCTTTGGTATGGCATATGCTATCATGTGGGGTCTCAGGAGTGCAAGTTTCTGATGGACTATAGCTTCTTCAGAGAGTTTTTTTGGACAGGAACCAATGATGTACTTCAGGAAGGTGACCAAGCAGGTATACAAAAATTCAATTTATTGTTAACTTCTTCATATACCCTTTTGAAAAACATTTATTAGCTTCTTTTAATTTAGATATTATTGTTTTATTGAAATTTTAAATAAGTATAAAGTGGCAGGAGATATTATTCTATTCGGACAGGTAATATATCATTGTGGAAGTATCCATGGTATGACAATCAGACCAACTTCCTGTTGACAGGACTGAGAGGAAGCCTACCTTAAGAGTATGAGAGGAAGCCTACATTAAGAGTATGAGAGGAAGTCTACCTTAGTGGTATTCTGGATATCTGCCTGGTATATATCAGGCCTGGTTGTAGGTAGAAATATATATATATAAAATAAAGCCCAGTGGCACTTGAATGTCCCATAAATTTATTTTCAACCTCAGTAGTAATGGAACATTACGATTTCTTCTCCTAATAGGTTAAATACAATTTTTACAACTGTGTTTCTAGTGTGATAAAGATCTTGACCACAGAAGCATGAGGCCAAGAAAACAAAGAAAACTACTTAAGTCAGTCAATTCTGAAAGCATGTCAATGTTGAAGCCCCCTAGAGATTGTTTGTGTTCACACAGAGGAAAACACAAAATTTTAGGAGAACTCTTGGTGAAATACCATGACCTTAACTTCAATTTGTGACTTTCAACCAGGGGGAAATAGAAGTGTACTTGGATGTCTGTCAGGTAGAAGTATACTTATAGTTTGTTGTTTGTTTATTTTTGGTTGTTTACTAAAAGGAGTTTACCACATGAGACAGTTTTTGAGGACCCAATAGCACTATCATGTAACTTGATCCTTGACTTAATTGTATTGATCAAAAAGAAAATAACTGTTGCGATGTGAGTCGATGGCATTTATTGTCTATATGCTATTTGAAACCATGTTGGGAACCTCAAGGAGCATGTATGCCACTTTGGAAAACACTGGCCTATGCCTATTTACGTGTTTGCATTTTTTTCAGTCCAATCTTGGAATACTGCAGATTCTATGTATCTGGACATTTTTTTCTTTCTTCCTTTTAACTTTCTAATTGTGCTGTCTTGAGATAGAGACTGATTTGAGAAAGATGAAGTTATCTCAAATGAGGGAGTCAAGTAGTATCAAGTAGTATTAAATTAATAGGTCCACACATAGGTCCCTTTCTGAAGGGAAGGCACAAAACAAGTAGTAAATACTATAGGAAAAAGCAATATCCCCACTTGTCTAATTGGGGTTACATTCCTATCTAGTTCCCAGTTAAACTACCACCCTGCGCTACGTTCTAACTTCTCATAAGTTCTTTTCTACATCCATATCCAAGGGAGGAATACACAAATTGACTTTATGTCTAAACTAGTGAGGAACAAGAATGTGAAGAGGAGAAAATAATGAAGGAAAAGGTGTGGGGTACGTTCATTGATGGTGGCCTTCACTGTGTTCTCTAAAGTGGGCTGAGAGTGTTTTGTGTTTTCCCTCAGCTCAACGTGATCACCATCCCCAAAAGGTGGCCTCTCGCAAATATTTGTCTGGAAATGGCATGCCTTAGTAGAAGGCAGGAAGAAGGAGAGCTTTTTTTCAAGTAATTGGAGCCCCACTTCCCTCCTGCTGGATTATCATCTACTTGTTCCCACATATGGAGTACTTGCACATATGCTGGCTCCTCCAAGGACAGGCTTCTCTGTTTTCACCTGCCTAGCCTGAATTTGGGGTGCTTTCTTGTGAGCTGAAGTCAAACCTCTGATGGACTCTTATAGGCCTCCTGGAAACTGAGATGAGTTGGCGCCCCCACACTCTTCCTGCTGGCCACCCATCTCATGGCACTCACTGCCGAGGCTGATATTGTACTTAGTACTAAACTTAGAAATCGTGTCTTGGTCTGAGTCTGAGGAAGTGTGGAATAAGTTTTTATTGCTAGATCATAATGCCCATCATGGAGCAGTTTAACGACTCTTCCTTCCTAGTGCTCTCCCAGGGAATCGCACATTTACTTATTCTATGGCTCCAGGGTTCCCCGGTCTCTAAAAGTTCTGCCTGCAACACAGCCTGGCCAATTAAACTCGTGCCCATCACCTCAGTATACATTAGTGATTCTCCATAAATCATAACTCTCTTTTAAATGGGAAATACGTTCTCAGGTTTCTCTCCAAAACTCACTATTCCTATGCATGAGTATCGCTTGGGGCACGTATTGTTTTGCAGGCCAATTTTTTAAGAGTCGTATTTTACAACCAACCCCCGTTTTTCCTAAAGATACACAAGATAAATGAGTTTCCCCAGTCTTACAGATTCCTACCAGTAAGTGGCTCAACAGACTTCTGCAAAGACACAATCAGAGACAGGTTTATGATTAAGTCCTGGCATCCTACTTGTAGCTCCACCTCTAATTCACCTGTTGTGACTGAGTAGTTGGGAATATATGCTCTAGAAAAATAATTCTCAGATTTTAACATGATTATCAACCAACTGGGGAACTTGTTAAAATGCAGATTCTAATTCAGTAGGTCATTGTTGAGGTTTAAGATTTTGTGCTTCCAGCAAGTTAGCACCCAGGTAATGCCAACGCTGATGGTCTGTGAGCAGCACTGCTCTTGACAGTGATGTGTCTAGTCAGACACACGATCAGGCTTCTCTAGCTTTTAAAATATATTTATGTTTTTATGTTGCCAACTCTCTATATTCTACATTTTGTATCATCAAAACTTGTCCCTGTAGACTGCAGGGCTGCCTTGATGATAGGAAACTTATTATTAACCCCAGCCTTAATAACTGGAAGAAAAGACCTGGACAGGCTGTCTTGCCATGAGCTTTTCCCCATTTTGCTCTCTGCTTCTTTCCCCCTTACTAACTCATCTAGTCTTTTCCCTGATGCTTTCTCAATAAATATTTATATAAATTGAAGCATCCTCCCTGCATGGCTCTCCCCCCAACTTTTTAAAAATTTATTATTTTTTTTTATCTTAAAGATGTGAAATACAATTCAGGGTTAGGTACATAAGTGATCATTGTACAGGTGAAGTTTGGGCCTCCTATTGGTCCTCACTTCACCTGGGTTGGAATCAGGTACCCTTATTGATGTTATGTGCCCCTGGCCCTGGCAGGATCCACTACTGCCAATCTCTTTCTTGTAGTATTATGTTAAATGTTCAGGAACCACTTATGAGTGAGAACATGTGGTACTCAGTTCTTTGTTTCTGTGGTAGATCACTGAGTTTCTATTGGTTTTAACTTTGAAAATACTCTACAATCACAAATTATTTTAATGTGAGGTCTCTTATTGTCCTTTTATTTATCCCTAACTAATAAATTGCTCTTATTTTGTATCTGTCTTGTCCCATGGATCTCTAAAGTATTATTCTGTTTTAGGCCTTTTCAGTTCACTAATTTATCAGCCCCTTGAATTACATTCTTGTCTTGGCATAGAACTCAGGTTAGTATGTGAGACTGTTGGCAAGATAGCCCCCAAGTTGCAGTTGCTACCCTCTGAAGATAAAATTTATGAAGATGAAAAATATAAGGAATATAATATAATTGTATGATTCAAAGAGCTCAGAGTTAAAGCTAGCTAGATCTAGATTCTAATCCAGGCTGCACACGTGATTAACTATTTAATGTTGGTTAAGCAGTGTAGCCTCTCTTGAGCCTTAGTATATAATCTTCAAAGTGGGAATAACACCTACCATATAGAACAATTATAAGGGTAAGAAATAGTAAAGTCCCTAGTACATGAGAGATGTTCAATAAATGACAGCTCTTTTAAATATAAACAATAATAAGAGATTGGATCCGCTATCTATAAAACTAAACCAAAAGATAAAATGTACGTGAGTCATTAGTTTCTGGCATACCTCAAAATGCAATCCAGATGACTTGTTATAACCTTAGACTGATTTGTAATTGTAAATAAGTAATCTTACCTCTAATTAGTTGAAGTAGTCTTTGAAGAAAGAATAAGGAGAATAATAATGAATATTAACTCTGTTTTTGCTGTGTCTTAGAGTTTATGCCAGACACTTTCTTACATACAATCTCATTTGACCCCCTTTTAGCAATTCTATAAGGTAGATTTTATTATACTTTTTTTTTTACAAATGAGGAAACTGAGGCCTAGAGTTACACAGCAATGAAGATGCATAGTAAGTAGCAGAAATTAATTTCAGAATTGATTTATGTCACCCAGTCTTTCTATAAGCCAGGGAAGATGCCAAAATACATTGGGTGGTATGTCTCTGTCACTTTCAGAGGAGGAAATAACCTAGCCCTTGCAGCAGATCTGTCCCCCGTCCTCTCCCACTGTCCTATTGGAGATAGATATACTAGTCTGATGCCACTGATTATTGAATCATCTGGTTTTACATTTTTCAAGTAACATTCTGATTATAATTTTACTGCTCTTGTATATTTGGCTCAAGAAGAGACTGTGCTGATTGATCAGCATGTTTTTCCAGTGTGTTGATGAGGTCACTAAGCACTCATACAAAAAAGGGTAGATTACCCCTGAATTACTCAAAAGTTACAAATAAAAGATAATAACTCATTTTAGCTCATAGTTATAGACTGGACTATTTCAGGAGGGAAAAAAATGTAGGTTCAGTTAGTGTTAGACATCTGTAGTAATTTTGACTGATTTGTAGATTAAATATCCCTTCCTCACAGTAATTTGGTATGTTTATTGTATGCGTAGCTTGGAGTTTTATATACATTTGGCTAACACAAGAAATGTGCTTAAACTTAATCCTTCGAAAATAGAGAAATGAAACCAACTAACTTCCTTTACATAAATTATTTTGGTTGAAGTCAAATATCAAAAATGTTTATTTTACTTTACAAACAAATGCATTCATTTTATTTAAAAAAAAATTTAAACACCCCAAATAAGATAGCATGTTAAAGCAGGTGTAAGTTCTGTATGTTAGTTGCTTACTCTCACAATTTCTAAAAATTTAGTTGTCAAATGTTTTACTCTTCTAACAGAGATTGTATAGCTATGTTTAAAAATGATGGGGAAATTGTTAAAAGCTATTCTCCCATATGATGATTAAACCTTAAAAAACGTTAAGAATACTTTCACCTCTCATGAGAGAAGAGGTATCTTTCATCTTGTGTGTGTGTGTGAAGAGAGCCTACGTTTCTATTTTCTCAAACTTAGAAATTGTTTGAGAGATAGATATGGAGTAAGAATTTGTGCTTTAAATTATTTTTCTATTAACAGTGATAGTTTCACTGTTTTCCCCTAATGAACAACACCACTCATTTTCCAGACGTCTAAGTTGGGTTGTGGCAAAAAAATCTTTGTTAAAAGTTTGTATTTAATGTAGAATTAACTGACCATTGTACGGGTTCAACCTTTCACACTGGTGTCTTTGGTACCATGATATGACCACCTGACTTGAAACATTTCATCTTTGCTGGTTTAACTATCTCTACTTGGGTTTGGACACTTGCTAGGGTTCAAGGTTTAGATACAATAATTATTTTTTACACCCAAGTATTGATTTTTGTATCTTATTTCTATAGCATACATAGTATATATAAGAACATGACTTTATGAGATTTTAACATGTAAGAGGAAAAGGGGGTGGGGAAGAGGAAGAGTATGTCATTATTTTTTATTTGTTATATTTTTTAGATGGATAGGGTTGGTATGTATATCACTAGTAATTTCTTCCCGCAAAATTGATCATAACCTCTTGAAAAAAGAAAAAAAAAGTACTTCAAGGAGAATTAGAAATGAATAGAATTAACAAATGAAAAGTAAGTCTTCACAGACTTGTATTGTGGTAGAGATCAAATGACTTGTTGAAAAGAAATGGGAGTTGGAGTAAGGTACTATATTTTGAAATCTAATATTTTTAGCAGAGTGATCCTACTGTAAAGGAAATTGTGAAATTGCTCACTTTTCTTATTTTCATATAAGGCCAGTTATATGTTAAAAGTAGCTACTGAACTAATTCACAATTGTATGTGAATGACTGTTTTTCTCATAATTATCTGAAAAGCATATGCATTTTTAAGAGACTAATTATGCTTGCTTGTCAAATTTTGGCATTTTAGGCCCAGTAAAAGAGATAGGAGAAATTTAAAATTTTGGGGAAAGCCTTTCTGGGTAGGAGTGCTTCTTCAGAGGCAAATAAGCAAGGGGGGGGAGAGTAGAGGATTCATGCAAGAGTCACTGACATGGCACGTTTATTGTTTTTTCTGATCTACTTCTGACTTCAGAATTTTTCTTAAGGTTTCACTTTCTTCCCCCTGAAGACTAATTTTGGGTTGAAAATTGGGATGGAGAGAAGTAGAGTTGTAACAGGAGTGGCAATAAGGATGGTCATTTGAATTAGCAACAGTTGTTTGAATTAGAAAGTCTCTTGGCCAACACAGTGAATCACATCTGTACACCTGTAATCCCAGTGCTTAGGGAGGCTGAGGCAGGAGGATCACTTGAGACCAGGTCTCTACCATGGGAGCTCACTTCAGTCCTAGAGAGTTCAAGGCAACAGTGAGCTGTGATTGAAACACTCCAGCCTGGCAAAAGAGTGAGACTCCTGTCTCTACAAATAAAAATAAAAACAAAAAACAGTCTATATTATATAGTGTGTATGTGTGTGTACACACACACACGTGCGCATGCACACACATGCTGTATATACTTAAAATTACATAGTTATTTAAATTGTGGAAGTGATTTTTATTAATCTTTTTTGAGCTTGTAATTGAAGTATATATGTGCACAAATCATGGGGTACAGCTTAATGACCTTTCACGAAGTGAACACATTTATGTAACCAGTAATAGCTAGATCAAGAAATAAAACACTACCAGCACCACAGAAGTTCCTCTTGAGGGCTTTCCTGGTCACTGCTTCAGACCCCATCTTTCTAGCTGCTTGGATTAGTTGTATCTGTTCTTGAACTTTATGTCAATGTAATCACCCAGTATGTACTCACTCCTATGTGTCTGACTTCTTTCTCTTAATATTTGTTTGTGAATTTCATTCATGTTATTGCTTGTAGCATTAGTTTGTTCATTCTTGTTGCTGTGTAATATTGTATGAATATGTTACAATCTAATCATTCTACAATTGATGAACATAGAGTTCTTTTAGTGTTTGGCTGTCAGGAGTAGTGCTGCTATGAGCATTCTTTTTTCCTGCATTTTTATTCTTTTGTATGCATATGTGAGCATTCTTATATGGATCTTGTGGTGAACACATGACACATTCCCTGTGAGTTATATCTCAACATATACCATTGCTTATATTTTCCCAAAGGCAAAGCTTCCATTTGCTTGGCAAGAGACAGAAACAGTTTTAATATATATGAATATGGCCTCTCATATATGTTGCCAAAATAATTGACTGGAAATGATGGTTTTATTTTAAATATTAGTGTTTTTCTTAAGTCTCTTGGTAGATCTGCAGTTGCATTCTTTAACAGTTCTGTCTTGGGACTTACAGTTAATCTTTCTTGTCCACTAAAAACAGTGGAGGAGATCACTCTGGCACTCAGGCTGGAGTGCAGTAGCATGATAATGGCTCACTAAAGCCTCAACCTTCTGGGTTCAGGTAATCCTTTCACCTCAGTCTCTTGAATAACTGGAATTACAGGTGTGCGCCACCATGCCCAGCTAATTTTTTGACTTTTTGTAGGAACAGGGTCTCACTATGTTACCAAGGCTGGTCTTGAACTCCTGGGCTCAAGCAATTCTTATCCACCTCGGTCTCCCAAAGTGATGGGATTGTAGACTTGAGCCACCACGCCTGACTTCATTTTCTTTTTTTGTAGGTAGCCACAATTGGTAGCCAGGCACAGTGGCTCACACCTGTAATCCCAGCACTTTGGGAGGCAGAGGTAAGAGGATTGCCTGAGCCCAGAGGCTCAAGACCAGCCTGGGCAACTTGGTGAGACCTCGTCTCTATAATAAATCAAAAATCAGCTGGGTGTGGTGGCACATACCTGCGGTTCCAGCTACTTGGAAAGCTGGGGTGGAAGGATCACCTGAGCCCAACAGGTCAAGGCTGCGGTGGCCATGAGCACGCCACTGCACTATAGCCTGGGTGACAGTGAGACCCTGACTAAATAAATAAGTAAATGCTGGATTATTATAAACATTATTTTTGTGCTAAAATTTTCACATACAGGTTTGATTCTTTTAAACTTTAGAAATATAATTTAGTAGTTTTATTTTGTTTTTGTTTTTTGTTTTAATCGTAGTCTCCCTCTGTCACCCAGGCTGTATTGTAGTAGCACGCTTATGGCCACCATAGCCTCGACCTGCTGGGCTCAGGTGATCCCTTCCATCCACTTCAGCCTTCCAAGTAGCTGGAACTATAGGCGTGCGTCACCACATCTGGATATTTTTTATTTATTTATTGTAGAGATGAGGTCTTACCAAGTTGTCCAGGCTGGTCTTGATCCTGTAGGCTCAGGCAGTCTTCTTGCCTTGGCCTCCCAGAGTACTGGGATTACAGGCATGAACCACCGCACCTGGCTAGTAGTTTTATTTTAAATTTTTGCAAGTATGCAGTCTCAAAGTCTAAGGAACTTTTTTTTTCAATAGTCAAAAAGTTTACCCATTAACTGAATATCACTTTGATTTTCCCCAGAGATTGCAAGTTGGGTTGCTTTGGAGGAAGGCATATACTATGGGCCGGGCTTGGTGGCTTGGCCTGTAATCTCAGCACTTTGGGAGGTTGAGGCGAGTGGATTGCCTGAGCCTGCAGGTTCAAGACCAGTCCAGGCAACTTGGTAAGACCTTGTCTCTACAACAGATAAAAATTTAGCTGGACGAGGTAGCAAGCGCCTGTAGTTCTAGCTGCTTGGAAGGCTGAGGCGGAAGGATCGCGGAAGCCCAGCAGGTTGACGCTGGAGTGGCCACAGCACTCCAGCCTGGGCGACAGAGACTCCAATTCAAAAAAAAAAAAATAGTATGGACTTGTAATACATGATTCTGAGCCTTCATTCCAAAAACTTGCTTCCTTTTGCTGCTGAAGTGGTCATAAGTATTTTTGTTTCTCTATTTACATTTAGAACCTGTTTTAACTCCTGTGAAAATATTTTTGCTATTATTTTGTCAATTTTATTTGTTGTTTTTTTCCTGCATATCCTTAACTATTCTTTACTATCTTACAGTCAATTTATTTTAAAATTGTAAAACTTTCAGAGAGTAAATGGGCCACATTTTGCTCTGAAAGATGTTTTACTAGTCCTTGACCAAGCCTATCCTTCCTGATGTATTGAAGGAAGGTGTAAAAGTGCCCCTGCCCAGCGTCCTTGATAAGTTCTCCAAGTGAAAGTTTGTACTAAGTGCTAGTGGTATAAACTTGTACTCCCCATGATACAAGTATCTCCTGAGAATGACAGATGGGACTCTGCTCTTCAGATCTACTTGCTTGAAATTGATGATATAGTAGCCTTAAATATCAAAGGAGGAACATTTCATTATTCCACATCTGTTCTTTCATCACTTAGCAGTCCTGTCTTATTCCTAACAGTTGATCTTTCTTGTCCCCAAAAAGTGATATGGATAAGACTGCCATCTTCCTTTCCGTTTTCTTTTTTCGAACATAGCCACATTCAGTAAATGCTGCCGTTATGTTTGGACAGAAGGAGCCTGAGCTGCTTCAGAGTGGCTTTTTTCCCCCCTCCCTTTTTCCAGAGTCGTTTCCTAATCTCATTTCTAAATTAGGGGATTTCTTTAATAAGATGATTTCTGAGATGCTCTAAAATTCTTTCTTGATCATTGGGTTTGCCAGTATAAATCACTGAAGTTTCCATTTGTTAGGTATTAGTATATAAACTAAGTCTGCCCTTATGGAACTTAAAGTTAAGAAACTGAGTTGAGCCGGGCTCAGTGGCTCAGCCTGTAATCCTGCGCCTGGGGAGGCTGAGGTGAGTGGATTGCCTGAGCCCGCGGGTTCGAGACCCGCCTGGGCAGGCGAAACCTCATCTCTACAATAAGTCAAAAAAATTAGCCGGGCATGATAGCTCGCGCCTGTAGTTCCGGCTACTCAGAAGGCTGAGGTGGAAGGATCGCTGAAGCCCAGCAGGTGGAGGCTGCGGTGACCGGGAGCGGCCACTGCACTCCAGTCTGGGTTACCGAGTTAGACTCCAACTTAAAAAAAAAAAAAAAAAAAAAACTGAGTTGAAATACAATTTGAGATTAGGATAAATTGCAAGTAAGTTTCTTGGTTTTGTTTTCTTTGTCTTCTTCTGTTTTGCCCCTTTTCCTTATGCTTTTTTATTTTAACAAGTAGAAATCAACTTTTCCATTGATTAGATTAATAATTTATCCCCTGAGCCGATCTATAATTTTCTGTCTGATATAAGATACTATATATATGTATCCCTCTCTCCCTCTCCTTCTCTCCGCCTTCTCTCTTCCTCTCTCTCTTCCTCCCCTTCTCTTGTGTTCCCTTCTCTTTCCCCCTCTCGTCTGTTCCTCTGTCTCTCTCCCCACTTCCAGTTATATAACTGGAGTTTCGTTTGCAACCTTAGCCTTAGACCGTTTGCAAGACCTGACGGAGTCTGTTAAGAGGGTTTTCTATGACATGCTAATAAGATGAAGGTTTGTTATGACCCCCTACTATCTGGTATGTGTTCTGCCTTTTAATCATTTATTGAATTACCTTTGGATGACACTTTAAAAGTTGTGGCAGCCTAGCAATTAAGCTAAGTTATAGCATTTTTTTGTAAGTGATTAAAAAAAAACCACATGCCTAACTAAGGAAATTACCTGCAGAGTTGGGGTCATTTATCTTGTTTTTGTGGTATCATCCTTTTTCATTATATTCATTGTTTTGCCCTTGTATCAGAAATTGAAGGTAAGAGGATATGTTTAAATTAAATTATATGCTGCTAGAATCTAAGCATCTCGATTGCTGACATAAAACAACACTTTAAGTTTCCTCATAAGCCTTTGTAATCTCACATACCAAGTGGTGGTTGTAACTCCAAGAGTCAGGGTGCCTTTATGGATGTTTTTTTTGTTTGTTTTTGAGACAAGGTCTTGCTCTTTCCTCCAGACTGGAGTGTAGTGGTGCGTCAGTGTCTCACTGCAGCCTCGAAGTCCTGGGCTCAAGAGATCCTCCTGTCTCAGCCTCCCAAGTATCTGGGACTATAGATACAAACACCGCACCCAGCTAATTTTTATTTTATTTTTTTTTTTTTTTGTAGGGACAGGATCTTTCTATTTTGACTAGGCTGGTCTTAAATTTCTGGCTTCAAGCAATCCTCCCACCTGGGCTTCCCAAAGTGCTGGGATTACAGGGGTAAGCCACCCTGCCCAGCCCTTTCTAATTTCTCCATTGCAACATTTCCAAGGGAATCTGTACTTTCTTTCTACAAAGTTCATGTGAGAACCTTGTAGCTGAAATGTATGTAGTTGAAAAACTGAGCTGGGAGATCTGGATGTTGGGAGCTTGAATAGGGTCTCTAAAGCTAAGTCTCTGATTGTAGGGGGCTGGGAAAGTGTTACCCTCCAGTCATAGACATGCCTTAAAAATACAATGAAACTGGGAGTATACACTCTTGATTGGGTGAAATGTGTCTAAAAATGTTGGTGAAATGTTGGGTGGTGTCTTAGGACGGTGGAGGTGAGGTGATTTTTAATGTTCTTTTGTGTTTATTTGTTTTTATCTTCATTTTTTACTTTTGAACTGGAGTCTCACTCTACCACTCAGGCTGGAGTGCAGTGGCATGACCATGACTCAATGCGACCTTGACCACCGGGGATCAGGTGATCTTTCCACCTCAGCCTCCCAAGTAGCTGGGACTACAGGCATGTGCCACCACTCCCAGCTATTTTTTATTTTTTTTAAATTTTTTGTAAAGATGAAGTCTTGCTGTGTTGCCCAGGCTGGTTTCAAACTCCTAGGCTCAAGCAATCCTCTCCCTTTGGCCTCCCAAAGTGCTGGGATTATAGGCATGAGCCACCACGCTTGGGTTTATTTGTTTTTCAAATACTATATTTGGAATCTGGAAGGAGGGAAACTTCATGACATTGGCAATGATTTCTTGGATATGATCTAAAGCATAAGGAACAAAAGTATAAATGGGCAAGTAAGACTACATCAAACTAAAAAGCTCTACACAGCAAAGGAAACAACAAAGTGAAAAGACAGCCTATGGAATGGGAGAAAATATTTGCAAACTATATATCTGAAAGGGAGTTAATCTGTATAATATGTAGGGAGCTTTACAACTCAATAAGTGAAAAATAACCCTATTTAAAAATGGGCTAAGGACTTCCATAGACATTTCTCCAAAGAAGATGTACAGATGGCAAACAGGTATATGAAAAAAATCTCAATGTCAACAGTCATTAGGGAAATGTAAATCAAAACCATGGTGAGATATCTCCTCATCCCTGTTAGGATGGCTACTGTTAAACAAAAACGACATCAAGTGTTGGCAAGGATGTGGAGAATTTGAAACCCTTATACAGTGTTGGTGGAAATGCTAAATGTTGTAGCTGTTTGGAAAACAGTATGGAGGTCCTCAAAAAATTAAAAATAGAACTACTGTATGATCCAGCAGTTTCACTTACAGTTACTTGTTCAAATCAGGATCTTGAAGAGATACTAGCATTCCCATGTTCATACCAGCACTTTTCACGATAGCCACATGTGCATTGACAGATAAATGGATAAAGAAAATGTGTTATATACATACAATGGGATATTTTCAATCTTAGAAGAAGGGAAGACTGCAGTGTGCAACAGCATTGATGTATTTTGAGGACATTATGCCAAGTGCACCTGTATTGTACTCTTAAAATTTGTTAAGAGGGTAGGTCTCATGTTGTGTTCTTACCAAAATTAAATGAAAATAATTTTTAAATACTTCAATAATTCTGAATGTGATATAAACTCATAATACTTGGTTATGATACAGTCCCCCTGTAGGTCATTTGAATAAAAGTTTGAATGTTATATTTTTCAGTGCTGAAAGTGTGTTTTAATTACTTATTAATGTATGGATGTCTTTTGTGTTTGTATTCACAGTAACTTGAGGATGATAATTGATATTGCTATTGTTTCTCCCATTCAAGTACTAACCAGGTCTGACCCTTCTTAGCTCAAAGATCAGATGAGATTGTGAGATTGTGTGTGTTTGATGGTATGGCCATAGGCTGATATTACTATTGTTTCTAAGAAATGAGGGTAACTGATCATCAGGAAGTCTGTTCAAAATTAGAAACAGGCTGGTCTCAGTGGCTCAGCCTGTAATCCTAGTGCTTTGGGAGGCCGAGGTGAGTGGATTGCCTGAGCCCGCGGGTTCGAGATCCTCCCAGGCAACTTGGCGAGACCTCATCTCTACAATAAATCAAAAATTAGCCGGGTGTGGTAGCATGTGCCTGTAATTCCAGCTATTCGGAAGGCTGAGACAGAAGGATCGTCGGAGCCCAGCGGGTTGAGGCTGCGGTAGCCAGTAGCATGCCACTGCACTCCAGTTGGGGCGGCGGAGTAAAACTCCAACTCAAAAAAAAAAAGAGTGAGATTCCTACTCAAACCAAAAACAAAAATGTTAAGGTCAAGAAAGATAACTGCTGAGAATTATTTCAGATTAAAGGAGACAATAAATGAAAAATAAAAAATTTTTAAAAATTAAAAACAAAATTAGATGTTTGAGACTTTGTTTGAGCCAGTGATTCTGTCTTTCCAGGATACGTTTGTGACTAACATATAATTTTTTTGCATCACATAATTTCATTATAGCAGTAAAATATGACAGATACTTTGCTTGCCTGCCTGACTGAATGGTAGAAGATGAAAATTTAGTGTGCAGACGAACTGAATCATTAGAAAAGAGAAATAATATTGTTGATCACAATAGGTGGCTATTTCTTCTACAGGATACTCTGATGGTTTGGGCTCATGTCTATTTGATAATTTTATGTCCTTTATTTTCTTGAAGTTAGATGTATCTGTGAATAAGTTAATGATTGTCAGCTTATTAGGTTTTGAAACAGATTGCTAAGAGAACTAATTTCATAATTATCAGTTAAAAAAGAAGACAAACATATCTCACTTTTTAAGGTATTGTATTCCAGGAAATGTTGGATTGTGGAACCTAATGTGGGACTAAGTAAGAACCTTTTTTTTTTTAATGTGGACCTTTGGAACTTAAACTTAGTTCTTAGATTTACAGACTTCCTATAAACTTAAGCCAAGAGAAAACAAGCATTTTCCTATTATAAAATGCACTTAAAAACCTATTAGAAAAAGCACTAAAAGGGGTCAACTAAGTTAAGTTGTTTTTTTGTTTTTGTTTTTTAAGTAGAAGTTATTGATGGATTAGGGAAAATCAGTTAGTATAGAGTTCAGTGTGAAGAGCTGATCAGAGATGTATTTAATGTATTTCTCTGAAACAGTGACTTTTAGTAGCCAAAGAGAAATAAGAGCAGCATAGCCAGTTTTAAATAAAGTTTTTATTTTTTTATGAAGCATTCTTACTGATGTTGTGTCTGTTGGAGATTTTTAAAAGTTGTGTTATATGGAAGGCCGGGCACTGTGGCTCATGCCTGTAATCCCAGCACTTTGCGAGACCAAGGTGAGAGGTTTGCCTGAGCCCACAGGTTCAAGACCAGCCTGGGCAACTTGGTGAGACCTCATCTCTACAATAAATCAAAAAAATTAGCTAGTGATAGCGCATGCCTATAGTTCCAGCTACTTGGAAAGCTGGGGCAGGGACAAACCCTTCGGGTCCCCTCCCACTGTGATAGCTTTCCTGTCATCTCAATAAATTCTACTTTCTTTAAAAAAAAATGCTGAGGCAGGAGGATCGCCTGAACCCAGCAGGTCGAGACTGTGGTGGCTGTGAGCGTGCAACTGCACTTCAGCCTGAGCGACAGAGCGAGACTCCAACTCCAAAAAAAAAAAGTTGTGCTATATGGAAATTATAACTTATGAAAATAGGGCTAACCATTTGCAAATAGACAGTAAATTATTGTTTCTCTTTTCCTTCAACTTTGTTCTCTAGAACAAAGTTTGTTCACATAATTCCTAATTTATATGATTGAGCTTATATACAGGGTGCCATAAAAATGTATACACACTTTAAATATGATGTTTGCTCAAAAGATGGCATTAATCAAATGAATGCTAGTGTCACCATGCAACAGACAAGACAGTCAAAGAAAAAGGCAGAAGCACAGTTGAGCAAACATCATACTACACCATGACTACCGTTATTTAATTTCAAAAAGCAATACATAGATAACAACTTTTAAAATGTGTATACATTTTTGGCACCCCATTTTATTTATACACACACACATTATGTATGTATATATTTTGAGTTGAGATCTCACTCTGGCACCCAGGTTAGAGTGCAGCGGCACGATCATGGCTCATCACAGCCTTGAACTCCCAGCCTCAGGTAATCCTTCTGCCTCAGCTTCCCAACTAGCTGGGCCTACAGGTGTGTCCCACCACACTGGGCTAATTTTTTTTATTTTTTATTAAGATAGGTCTCACTATGTTGCCCAGTCTGATCTTGGATCCCTGGTCTCAGGTATTCCTCCTGCCTTGCCCTTCCAAAGTACTGGAATTACAGGCATAATCCACTGTGCCTGGCTACTGTGCATATTAAATATGTTCATAGATGATTTAAAAATTGAGTGGGGTTAAGCACTTGAAAAACCAAGAATGGCAATCAAATTACTTTGAATATGAGCTGAGTGGATTGTCTGAACCCACGGGTTCGAGACCTGCCTGGGCAACTTGGTGAGACCTCATCTCTATAATAAATCAAAAAATTAGCCAGGTGTGGTAACACATGTCTGTAGTTCCAGCTACTTGGAAGGCTGAGGTGGAAGGATCGCCGGAGCCCAGCAGGTTGAGGCTGCGGTGGCCAGGAGCGACCACTGCACTCCAGTCTGGGCGACAGAGTGAGACTCCAACTCAAAAAAAAAAAAATTACTTTGAATAATCTGTTTTTTAAAATGTTTTAATCTGTGTGGAAACAATAACAACAAGAAGGAGTAGACTCTTAGAAATATCTAGCCAGTTGCCTGAGCCCACGGGTTCGAGAACAGCCTGGGCACCTTGGCAATAAATCAAAAGATTAACCGGGTGTGGTAGCAGGCACCTGTAGTTCTTGCTACTTGGAAGACTGAGGCAGAAGAATCGCCTGAGCCCCAACAGGTCAACACTGGGGTGGCCATGAGCGTGCCACTGCACTCCAGCCTGGGCAACAGCGTGAGACTCCAACTCAAAAAGAAAAAAAAAAAAATCTAGCCAGAACAAAGTATAGCAGATATGGACTATAGATGAAGTTCTAAAGTATGGGGAGGGAACTGGGCTCAGTGATTCACACCTATAATCCCAGCACTCTGGAAGACCCAGGCAGGAGGATTGCTTGAGCAATACAGCAAGACCTTGTCTCTACAAAAAAATTAAAAAATTAGCCAGGTGTGGCAGCATGCACCTGTAATCACAGCTACCCAGGAGGCTAAGGTAGAAGAATCATCTGATCCCAGGAGGTCAAGGCTACGGTAAGCTTTGATGGAACCACTGCACTCTAGCTTGGGTAACAAACTGAGCACCCCCCCCCCCAACTAAATAAATAAATAAAGTGTATGGGAAGGGGATTTGCACACACACACAAAGATGTGTAAACACATGACATTGTATCATAGCAGTAAGATTTGTAAAATATTGGAATGACTGGAAAATTATGTCTATTAGAAAATTTTAAGTGCTATTCCGAAGAGGCACAAGCTAAAAGTAACTTAACCTTTCAAGTGACTGAAAGTAATTTTTAAAAGAAAAATGTTGCTCAGTTATTTTCTTTTCTGTAAGCTCAAAAGCTTGCTTAAAAAAATTAAGTTATATTGATTTAGACTTACATAAAGAACATCTGTTTCTAAAACAGAGCACTAAAATGATTAAATGCTTTTCTTTTTTGATAGCAGCTGTTAGTATTAGATACATTAAAATTTTCATAGAGATACTAAATTAGTTAGAAACAGAGATATGCAATATTGGAAATAGAAGGAACCATTGTCTTGATTCTTTAGGTTTATTCACTTGTTCAAAGTAGTGCTTGGATTTAGAACCCAAGTTTCCTGACTCCCAATCAGAGATGATAGTGTTATCTGTTCTTTTTCCAAAGTTTTATCATCACTCTACTTATTTTTCATCTTAGTGAGCTGTTGAACTTATTGATCTCATAAAGGTTTTGGTAATTCCTCAGCTGAACTAACAAAAATTAAAATTTTAAAAGAGCACCTATCTTGTTCTGTAACTTAAGTAGAATATGCACATAATAGATACATATTTTTTATTTTAAAGACGTGGGGTACAATTCAGGGTTAGGTATACAAGTGGTCATTGTACAGGTAAAGTTTGGGCCTCCCTTTGCTCACCACTTTGCCTGGTTTGAGATCAGATACCCTATTTTTATTATTTTTTAAGGCAGATTTTAATCAGTGAAAACTAGTATTTGGATGCAGATACAAGGATTATCTAGGTAACTTTTAGGTTAAAGATCTCAGTGGGACCTCCCAAAATGTTAGGTTAAAAATATATCCCAGTGAGGCCTCCAGAATGTTAGGTCAGACCCTCCCGGGGGTTGTGTCCAGTTTGCAATTCGGGCCACGTGAAAGTTGCAATGAATTGCACAGCAGTTAGATTAGAAAATATAGTTTATTTAGAAAGTAAATTAGAGAAGAGATTAACCTTTCCAAGTTAGGGGAAGGGAACAAAGCTTAGGAAAATATGGCCTGGCTATAGCTCAAAGAACACATGACCAGACCATAGCTTAGCAAGACAGTGACTTTTAGAAAGTAAAGCGAGAGAGAAAAGACAGAGAGAGATAGGAAACATGGCGGTGGCCATAGCTCAAAGAGCACATGGCCACGTCAGAGTCTAGTAAAGCAATGGCCAGTACCCTTATTAATGTTTTGTCCCCCCACATGTAAAATTACAGTTTGTTTCTTATTGGTTGACTTAGTTTTGTTTTGTTATAGCGGTGACCATTCAGAAAAAAAGTTACAACTTTTTACAAGGTGAGCCATGTTGTTAATAGATTCATGTACTGATACCAGTAGAACTGATTTCAGATGCTTTAAAAGTGGCTAATGCGTTTGAGGAGGAAAAGCAAAGTTGTTTTTCAACTGTGAATTTCGGTGTCCATTTATAATGTGGTATTTCATATAAATGAAGAGAGGATATTTACTATTCAGTAAATGATATTGAAACTATTGATTATCCACTTGGAAATACATTCAGCTAATTTCCTACTTTGTTCAGTACCAAAAAATACATTTTTAATACCTACTTTTGATTTAATTTTATTCTATTTTAAAATAAAATTAGACAGGGTTTCACTATGTTGCTCAGGCTGGTCTCAAACTCCTTGGCTCAAGCAATCTTCCTGCTTTATTCTCCAAAAGTGCTGGGATTATAGGCGTGAGCCTCCACACCTAGCCCCAAAAAATACATTTGAAAAGATTAAAGAACTTAATATTTTTCTTAAAAATTATAAAATAATTAAAAGTACTTTTTCCTAAAGAAGCCCCCCAAAAATCCAAAGTCGTTTTTTAAAAAATCAAGAAATTGGTTACATAAAATAAATTGAAAGTTCTGTGCAATGGCGGGTGCTAAAAACAAAGTTAAAGCAAATGGCAGACTGAAAAAAATTTGCAGTTTCTCTAACATTCAAATGATCAATATTTTATAGGAATGTTTATTTTTAAAATTTTACATAAAATAATCACCCTTTGGAACCCTAAACACCCTGAAGGCAAGCTCTTAATTTTCCATACTACATTTTACATAAACTAAATGTTTACAGATGCATATTTACAAGTATTTTAAAATGGAATGAACGGTTTCATATGAAATTAACGATAGTGGTTGCTTCTGAGAAGGGTGAAAGAGTATGTGGGAGGGAGTGATAGGATGGAAGGTTGTTTTGTTTTTTGAGTTGGAGTCTCACTCTGTCACCCAGGCTGGAGTGTAGTGAGTGGTATGCTTACGGCCACCACAGCCTTGACCTGCTGGGCTCAGGTGATCTTCGGCCTCAGCCTTACAAGTAGCTGGAACTACAGGCATGCGCCATCACGCCTGGCTGAATTTTTTTTTTTAATTGTATAGATGAGGTCTCTCCAAGTTGCCCAGACTGGTCTCAAACCCCTGGACTCAGGCAATCCTTTTGCCTCCACCTGCCAAGGTGCTGGGATTGCAGGCATGAGCCACCGCGCCTGGCTAAGTTTTATTTTTTACTTAACAATATCCTGGGCACTTTTCTGTATCAGTATAAATACAAGGTTACCTTCTTCTCTTTTACTTTTGCAGAATAATTTATTATATGAATACACCACAATTTTGTAGCTGTTCCTCTATTGATTAATATTTAAGTTCTTATATTACTTTATTATAGAGCTGCAGCAAACAAATATCTTTACATGGTCATAATTTCAGAAAATAGATTCTTAAAAGTGGGTCATTAGGTCAAAGGGATATTTATTTTTTAAGCTTTATCAAGATATAAGTGATATATCAAAAATGCACATATTAGCTGGACACGGTAGCTCACGCCTGTAATTCCAGTGACTTGGAAGGCTGAGGCAGAAGGATTGCCTGAGCCCAACAGGAAGAGACTGTCGTGGCCAGGGGTGTGCCACTACACTCCTCCCACCCCCCACTTTCCTGGGTGAGAGAGTGAAACCTTGACTCAGAAAAAAACCACATATTTAATATACATATTTTGATGAGTTTGGATGGATATTTGCATTTTGGAGTTTGGTAAATGTTACCAATTTTTTTTAAAAGGTTGCCTAATTTATAATCCTATCTTGAATGCATGAGACTGATGTTATTTAATGAATTTATACATGAAATAATTAAGAGTAGAGGGGCAGGTAGTCTTAGAGCTGAAATGATTTGGAAAGACTTCTTAGGAAAGGTGGATACTTAAACTAGAACTTGAAGAGTGAGTATGCCCAGTTAATGGAAAGGGGAAAAAGAAAAAAAAAGTATTCTTAGAGAGAATGGGCCAAAGGGCATGGAAGAGTTACCAAAACAGAATTTGTCACACTTGTCATACTCTATTCATCTCTCAGTTTGCTTTATATTGGCATTTCTTTTACAGAAAAGAGGAAAAGGAGGAACTAGATGCTCTCGTGTCTTCAAGGCTTCACTCTACCACCTATGGAATAATTTATTTGTCTATTTTAAGTCTTCTATACTTTGAGTGTCTATTTTTTTAACATGATTATGCCTTAGACAGATTTATCTACACATTGTTCTTCAATGAGCCATATGCATTACTACAATTTTTTTACATGCTTATAAAATTGTGAATTCAGTGGTTGCTTGATTTCAGTTTTTGATCACTTCCATTCATGTCTTCGTGCCTTTTGATAGCAGCCCATATACCAGCCTCGGGTGCTTGCTATCATTTACAGTTGTTGTTAGGCCCCTTATGGTTAATGGGTGGAGAAGTATCAGTAAATTGATTGATTGATTGATTGAGTCAGAGTCCCACTCTGTAACCCAGTCTGGAGTGCAGTGGCATGCTCACAGCTACCGCTGAGGCTGCAATAGCCATGAGCATGCCATTGCACTCCATCCTGGGCTCAAGCAATCCTTCCACTTCAGCCTTCCAAGTAGCTGGAACTACAGGTGCATACCAGCTAGTTTTTTGATTTAGTGTAGAGATGAGGTCTCACCAAGTTGCTCAGGTTGGTCTCAAACCCTTGGGCTCAGGCAATCCTCTTGCCTTCACCTCCCAAAGTGCTGGGATTGTAGGCGTGAGCCACTGTACCCAGCCAGTAAATATTTGATAATATTTTATACAGTAAACTCATCTTGTTCACTGTTCTGAATGCTTTCTTTATAATAATAGTTTGACAGTGAAGTTCTTATTTACTAACCAGAATGTATTTTCTTTGTTAATACTCTTAGATGTTTGATATCAGTGTATGGACTTAAAATGCACAATGGGAATAACTTATAATTCATATATTGCACATAACAAGAAGAAAATATTTTCTGAAAGCATTTAAGTACCAGTTAGCTTCCTTGATACATGGGAAAAAAACACAAGACTTTGTAATTATTATTATTTTAATTACTCTTTAGTAGTGGTAATAATAATAGTCATCATTTATTGATCACTCTTTTCTAAATAGGCACTAATTGTTCTTTTTATTCTTATAACAACCCCCATGAAGTAGGTAATATTTCACCCATTTTACATAAGAGAAAACAGATGTTTAGGGAGTTTAACTCACAAGAGTTAGTAAATGGCAACCATAGGATTAGAATCCGTCTTTCTTATTAAACAGAATGAAGTTTTAATTACTGTATTAGACTGCATCAGCAATCATCTCTGATGTAAAAGTTTTTAAAGTATTTGTTTCTAGGAAGAATAGATATTTTTGTTACATGAAAATAAGCACTAGTTGCACTACTTTGAAAATGATTATTGTTACCTCCTTTTGGAAGGATGGGGAATGAGTCATCAATTATCCATTTTCAAAAAAAATTTTGAAATTTCAGAGAAAGATGAAATGGAAAATTAGCAATAAACTAGAGAAAATGATACTTCTTCCATTTGGCATAAGTAAATATCTATAATATATAGAAATACATGTAAGAGTACTATAATATTGGAATCATACTGTATATGTACTATAATAGGTATATTGGGTATATCATACTCTACATATACTGTATAGTGTTGATGGCAGAAGTACCTGATTTGATTCAGAAAAGAGTAAGTGGAGCTATACACAACCACACATGTACACACATAGCCACATGTGCAGGAACTAGCTTTTCTCTGTATTCTTTATATCATTTAACATTTCATTGTTTCCTGTTTATGAACGCGTGTATGTGTGTTATTTAGAGGACAGGCCCCTTGTAGTACAGGCTTCTCCCACTAGGTAAGTGTTCTAGGAATCCATTAGCATCAGTGTACCAGCTAGCATTGTTGTGAGAGGCTGCATTTGGCTTCAGGGAATTTAGTTTTGGAAATTCTTTCAACACGTTTGCCTAATTCATGATGGGTAATTTACAAGCTCACCGCCCTATACCACAGTAAGTATTCAGCAGTTTTTGACCAAAAATGGCATGATCCTTGTGCCCTACCCTCCCTATTCACTTTTTTTTTGTTTGTTTCCCTGGATGAAAGTAGTCTTCAAAGGGAAATATTTTGCTGATGTGGAAAAGGTGAAACAAAAAAACAGCAGAAGCACTAAAAGCATCAAAATTGATGAGTTTAAAAACTGTTTTGAGCAGTGAAAAAAGCATCTTGGTAGGTGTATTGCGTCAAATGGGGAGTACTTTGGAGATGACTTAAGTTTAAACATGTAAGAATAAATACACAATGCTTTATAAATAAAGTCCAGGATTTTTGGGGGACCCTCATATATATTCTTTGAAAATGGTTCTCAATGGCTATATATTTCATGTATGTATTTGAGTTTATTTAATCATGAATAAATGTAATCCCTATTTTTAAATGTATTTAGTCACTATTATTAGATATGTAGATTACCTCTTATTTTTCTTGATTGCAAGTTACACTGTAAGGAGAAACTGTCAGAATGGTGCTATGAGTTTCAGCATTGGGATTTTCTGTCTCTCCAAAGAACACAATGATAGATTAAAAATACACAGTTGATAATCATACTTTTAGAATGAATATAGATACGTAAGTCAGCATCTTTCCCTTCTAGAAATCCTCAAAAAAAAAAAAAAAGAATAATAAAAATGCCTCAACCTCCATGTTCAGTGAACTGAAGATGCAATGTGTAGACTCCAGATTATGTTTAAAGGCTGTCAAAAGCATCTGAGAAGAGGCAGAAGCTGTGAGCTTAAACATACTGAAAGTGAGGGGTTCACCTTGAGATTCAAAAGCGAAATCTCTTGTTTGTATTGACAGGGTTGATGGCAGAAGTACCTGGTTTGATTCAGAAAAGAGCAAGTAGAACTATACACAACTACACATGTGCACACATAGACATGTGCAGGAGCCAGCTTTTCTATGTATCCTTTATAGTATCAAAGGAGTAGAGAGTCTTTGAACTGTATTTTCTTCCCATCTCCAGGAACCTATGTAAATAGCTGGTTTGGGAGAATCCAATTTATTGTGTAATAAAACGTTTAAAAGAAGCTGATACAGTGGCAGAACTTAGCAAAGGACAAAGGACACTCATTAGCAAAATGCTCCTACAGAACAGATGAAAATTGTGACCCAAAGTTTCATCTATTTTTTAGACTTGAATAAAGCTGTAAAAAGTTCAACAAAAGAAGATCACGCCGGGCTCGGTGGCTCAGCCTGTAATCCCGCGCCTTTGGGAGGCTGAGGTGAGTGGATTGCCTGAGCCCGCGGGTTCGAGACCCGCCCGGGCAACTTGGCGAGACCTCATCTCTACAATAAATCAAAAATTAGCTGGGCGTGGTAGTGCGCGCCTGTGGTTCCGGCTACTTGGAAGGCTGAGGCGGAAGGATCGCCGGAGCCCAGCAGGTTGAGGCTGTGTTGGCCGGGAGTGGCCACTGCACTCACTCCAGTCTGGGCGACAGTTGAGACTCCAACTCAAAAAAAAAAAAAAAGAAGATCACAAACTCAGGGAAAAGATAGTAGGGCAACAGGAGTTGAAGAAAGAACAAAAACTTACTGAAAGACAGATGAAATTAGAAGGAGCACAAGGAACAGACTAGACCCAGGAAAACACAATAAGGGATATAGGAATTCTTTAAAATGAAAATAAAGGTTTTTAAAGTTTAGAAAATACAGTAAATCCAACACACTTAAAATTGAAACCCTTATAGAAGAATACAGAAACAATGCAACAGAACAAATGGTTAAAAATAAAATTGGGGCCATTGCCTCTGGTGTGGCCATGTACTCTTGGAGCTATGGCTACCGCCCCTATCTTGGAGAAGTCAATCTCCTCTTTCTCTCTCTCTCTAACTTACTTTCTAAATAAACTATATTTTCTGATCTAAAAAAAATACAATTAGAGAAAAACTGACTAGAAATTTACATACTGAAAGGGCACCTGTACCTGGGAAAACTGACCAGAAAGGTCTTAAAGATTCCTTTGGACAGCTAGACACCTTTCTAACTAACCCCTTACCCTCCCTACACATACATGGTCATTTATAAAGCATTGAAATCAGACTGGCCTTAGATTTCTCCACAACATTCAACACCAGTAGAGCAACATTTAAAAGATAAGAAGTAAGTGGGATCCAAAGATTTCATATCCAGTCACACCATTCTTCAAATATAAAAGGAACAAATAGATCTCAGAGAATAATGTTTATATGAGTGCTTCTGGAGGAAACTTCTAGAGTATAAATTTCAGCTGACATCTGGGGAAAGGATTAGTGGTAAACATTGAATATATATAATGTATGCTAGGCCTGAAAACTAAAATATGAAGACATAATGACAGAACATAATGTTATATAACCTGATGATGTAGAAATGCTAAAACTAATAAAATTTGAGATAAGGAAGGTGGTAGGATAAGTTTGATTGCCCTATTATAATAACTGGTAAAAAGATATTTAAAGATTGCAAATCAAGTAATAGAATTATAAACTTTTTTAAGACTTTCAAAGAAACACTAAAGAGAATGCTATTAATTAAATATTATTAATTAGATCAGGTAGTGGGAAGAAGAGGAAACATGCTTTTTTTATAGCATTGTTTATATTGAGAAACTAATAGATATTGTCTAAAGAAATAGAAATGTAAGGGAATTCTACTAAATCATAATCGTAAAGGTAATCTCTAGAATGAAAATATAAGCCTTTCTAAATATTGAAGTAACTACAAACCTTTTTTTTTTTTAAATGTCCAAAGTGCACCTAAATCCCAGCACTTTGGGAGACCAAGGCAGGATGATTGCTTGAGCCTAGGAGTTTGAGACCAGCCTGGCCAACATAGCGAGAACTTGCTTCTACAAAAAATTAAAAAGTTAGCCAAATGTGATGGTGTGCCCCTTGTAGTCCCAGCTACTCAGGAGGCTGAGGCAGGAGGATCACCTGAGCCCAGGAGATCGAGGCTTTGGTGAGCTGTAATCATGCCTCTGTATTCCAGTGAGGCAACAGAGTGAGACCCTGCCTATAAAAGTAAGACACCTTTTTTTTTTTTTTATAAGTTGGAGTCTCACTCAGTCACCCAGGCTGGAGTGAAGTGGCATTCTCACAGCCACCACAGCCTTGAACTGCTGGGATCAGGGGATTCTTCTTCTTCAACCTCCCAAGTAGCTGAAGCTGTAGGCACACCCAACTAATTTTTTTTATTTTTTTGTAGAGATGAGGTATCACCAAGTTTCCCAGGCTGGTCTCAAACCCCTGGACTCAGGCAATCCTCTTGCCTCTGCCTCTCAAGGATTATAGACGTGAACTACCATGCCTGGCTATAAAACATCATTTAGTGAAAGAATATCCGCACACAACTACACAAATAACTAAACATGGCACTTCTAAGACCAAACATGTCTTTATTTTAAAATATCAATGGACTTAATTCATCTTTAGAAGAAAAGTGTTTTCAGATTAGATTCAAGGTAAAACTCACTCTATGACTTATGTTAAGTACACACCTAAATCAGTGATTGTGAAATGTTGACATTTTAAAAGATTAGCAAAGGTATAAGATACAGGTGCAAATGAAAAGAATTTAGGAGTGTCATGATTTTAACGTACCCAGTAGAGTTCCTACTAAAAAGCCATAAAAAATGATACTTATTCCTTAAAGGGTACATTGAAAGTTTAATAGCTGTATGTCAAATAATGTAGCAGCAGAAGTTACAGAATGTAAAAGGAGAAAAGGAAACACATCAGTAGCAGAAGCTGTTTGATTCAAAAACACAAAACAAGCTTGAACAAATTTTAAAAACTCATGTTTTTTACTTTATAATTTTTTTTTTTGTAGGAGTCTCAATTCTGTCACCCAGACTGGAATGCAGTGGAACACTATGGCCACTGTAGCTTCAACCTGCTAGGCTCAGGTGATCCTTCTGCCGCAGCCTTCCAAGTAGCTGGAACCACAGGCATGCACCACCATGCCTGGCTAATTTTTTGATTTATTGTAGAGATGAGATCTCGCAAAGTTGCCCAGGCTGGTCTCAAACCCCTGAATCAGGCAATCCTCTCACCTCCGCCTCCCAAAGTGCTGGGATTACAGGCATGAGCCACCATGTGTGTCCCTCAGATTTCACCTATGTTACATCACGTGACAGAATTTCCTTCTTTTAAAAAACTGAATAATATTCCACTGTATGTATATGCCACATTTTCTTTCTTTACTCAAATAATGCTTTTAAATTTAGTAAAATTTATTCATTATTTTGACTTCTGGATTGAGTCTGTTTTTTGTGAGTGAGTCACAGTCTCACTCTGTTGCCCAGGCTAAGGTACAGTGGCAAGCTCGCCATCACAGCCTCAACCTGCTGGGTTCAGGTGATCCTTCCATCTCAATCTTCCAAGTGGCTGGAACTACAGGCATGCACCATCATGTCTGGCTAATTTTTCTTGATTTATTGTAGAGAGATGAGGTCTCACCAAGTTGCCCAGGCTGGTCTTGAACCCCTGGGCTCAGGCAGTCCTCTTGCCTTGGCCCCCCAAAGTGCTGGGATTACCGGCATGAGCCACTGTGCCTGGCCGGATTGAGTCAGTTTTAAAAGGCCTTCCCCATACCAAGATTATGAAAAGACCTCTTCCGTGTTTTCTTCTAGTACTCTCATGGCTTTACTTTTCATTGATCCATTTAGTATTGTGTAAAAAGCACCGAATTTCTTTTATTTTTTCAATTTTACTGGCTATTCTTGTTTATAGGCTCATGCCTATAATCCCAGCCAAGGTGATAGGATTGCCTGAGCTCATGGGACCAGCCTGGGCAACTTGGTGAGACCTCATCTCTACAATAAATCAAATAATTAGCCAGGCATGGTGGCGCATGCCTGTAGTTCCAGCTACTTGTAAGGCTGAAGGGAAGGATCACCTGAGCCCAGCAGGTCAAGGCTGCGGTGACCAGGAACGTGTTGGGTGACAGAATGAGACTCCAGGTCAAAAAAAAAAAGAGATTTGAGAAGGTTATACTAAGTGAAACAAACCAATCACAAAAAGACCCATACTGCATGATTCCACTTATGTAAGGTATCTAGAGTAGTCAAACTCTTAGATACAAAATAGAGTGGTGGTAACTAGAGGAAGGGGGAAAGAGTTCAGCAGATATAGAGTTTCAGAAAAATGTATTTGTAATATCACAGACAAAGGTTAGTCTTCCTAACACACACAATAAAGAGCTCTTGGAAACTCAACAGATAAAAGACCTTGCAACCCCATAAACAAGTGGGCAAAGATAGATAATTCACAGAAAATTAAATGTAAATGGCTTTTAAGCATATGAGGTTGATACCTCATTCACAGAGAAATTAAAACTATACTGATGTAGTTCCCCTATTAGGCAAAAACAAAAGTTGGCAGTATATTCTGTTGGTTGTGGGGCTTCAGAGAAAAAGGTGCTCATACACTGCTATTGAAAATACAAATAAAGATAACCCCTGTGGAAGGCAACTAGGCAGTATCAAACAGAGTAAAAATGTATTTACTATTTGACTCAGCATGTTGTATTTCCTGAAATTTGTCTAACTTATTATACTTGCACACCTGCCATATGATATATATATAATATATATTTATATCAGATTATTTTGTAGCATGGTTTGTAATAGCAGAAGGTTTAAAACAACCCAGATTTGCATCAGTAGGGAGTTGGCTAAGGAAATGATGGAAATTAGCCGGGTGTGGTAGCGCACGCCTGTAATTCCAGCTACTTGGAAGGCTGAGGCGGAAGGATCACCGGAGCCCAGCAGGTTGAGGCTGCGGTAGCCAGGAGCGGCCACTGCACTCCAGTCTGGGCGACAGAGTGAGACTCCAACTCAAAAAAAAAAAAAAAAAGAAATGATGGAATCCTGTGCTACTATAAGAAAAAAAAGAAAAT
>CAUYQG010194972.1:0-18913 GCA_963574415.1 Tarsius wallacei
ATTCAGGCCCAGAGAGGGGAGATGACTCGCTCTCACCCACACAGTAAGGCAGTCTGAAGCTCTCTCACCATGCTGCCTCTGCCCAACCCATATCGAGAGATGGAGAGAATGTAGGCCCAGCCCACAGCAGCTCTGCCTCCTCATCCTGGCTCTGCCCTTTCTGGCTGTGTAACCATTGGCTGGTTGCCTAACCTCTCTGGCTTATAGCTTCTTCATCTAAAAAAGGTAAACATCATCTGTTTTGTTTAACACCCGGCACCTAGAGCACAGCTCGATCCACAGTGAGCGCTCAGTGAGTATGTCGGGGATGAACGAGCAAGGAACCCCTGCCTCTCAGCCCCTGAGGGGCACCAAGCCGAGCAGCACACAGGAAGGCCCTGCACGGTGCCAAGCATATGGCAGGATCATGGCAAGGAAGTTCCCCTCGCCCCTCCACTGATCGCTGATCAAGTATTCTGAGGGCCTCAGCTGCCCTTCTGACCCAGTCAGGGACTCTGATCCCTGAAGCCCAGATTTCACCCTGAAACTAAGGGTCTGCTCAGGGCACCTCCGGGCAGTCTCCCCCCTGCCCCCACCCATGGCTTCTATGGTCCCCGCTCCCCACTCCTCTGCATGGCTCCAGAGAACACAGTGTCCCTGGCCTCCCCCAGGGTCCAGCCTGTGGGACCTGGGTCCCCTGGACACCCCTTGTTCAGCGAGTGTTTCCCAGCCCCTGGATCTGTGTCTCCGGGACTCACTGTGGAGTTAGGGTGAGCAGAGAGGTCAGAGCAGGTGCTGGCTGGGCTGGCGGTCAAGCCTAGAGCATCGCTGTGCTCGGGGCAGCTCTGGGGGCTGCAAAGGTCTTGGTGGGGTTGGGGTAGGTGTGCCCCAGGGACAGGAAAAGGCAGAGATGAGAAATGGCCGCAGGAAAAGGCAACCAGAGATGAGGGCCAGAGCCAGCTCGGGGCTGCAGAAAGCGCTCTAGTCCCATCTCTGGCAGAGCCCCGAGGTGACTTGAGGCAGGTCCCTTCTCTCTGGTCTCTGTTTTCCCAGCTTTACAATGGGCAGTGCAGGCATGGGGGCTTTGGCCAACAGCCTGTCACCTCTAGCTCTTATCTGGCATTCTGGTATCATCAACCCAGGTAACCCCACCTATAGACCCGGCTGTCCCAGGACAACCATGCAAACAGGCAACTTCTCCTCCCAGCTCAGCTTGCTAAGAAGTCCGACTCCTCCCTCAATCCAGTAAGTCCAACATCTGCCCTGCAGGGACCCATGAAGGATTAGTGTCCAACAGAGGAGGGCAGGGGTGGTGTGAGCATGGGCCAGGCTTTGGAAATGGGTCCCCTGGGCATGCTAAGCCCCAGGAAGGGGCCTCTCTGGCAGTCTTCCCAAGAGCTGGGCTGAGGTGTCCAGACGATGTGTCCACCCGGATAAGCCCCGGGTGTGTGGAATGAGAGCCAGGCCTGGGAGGGCTTCTGGGGACTCCTCCTCCTCCCTCCTGTGGGAGGGCTGGGACTGGGTCATGGCTCCTGCAGCCGAGGCAGAAAGGGACCCACCACAGTGAGCACTTGCGGTGACCCACTATGGGCCTTCCTCCCTTTGCTGTGTGGTGGGGAGCTCAACTGGGGGAAAGGCTGTCCAGGGTGGCACCAAGAAGCAGAGGCAGGGTGGGAGCACAGGTGGCAGGTGCATCAGGTTCTCCGAGATGAAGTCAGCCAGCACCTTTCATGAGTGGACAGGCAGCAGGGAGCCACAGGGATGCAGGTCTCCGGAATACCCTGGGTTTCTGGGGAAAGGCCAGGGGAGTTCTCCATGCTTCTCTGCGTCCCCGAGGGTGGCACTGAGAAGACAGAGCCCACAAGGCATCTAGTAGGGCAGAGCTGGGGTCTCAGAGATAAGGCCCCAAGGCCAACACATGGGCTGCCGGGCATGGGGTTTTAAAAGGCTTTCAGACAAAATCTTGGACCCAGCATTGTCTTCCGGGACTCTCAAATTCAATCCCCATTTCATGGACTGGGAAACCGAGACCCAGAAAGGAGAAAGGACTTGTTCAAGGACTTGCTACAGTGAGTGGTGGCAGAGGCAAGCCTGGAACGCTCAGCCCTGACTCCTATCCCAGTGCTCATTTCACTTCCTCCACAGTCAGCGAGGGAGCCTTGGTGTGCAGAGCCCATGTGGGTGGCCTGGACTGGCCGACTTTGGAGGGACCGGGATGAGGCCATGGCTGCACTTGGTCTTCCCCTGGCCTGCAACACATTTACCCACATCTCCAGGAGCTCGGAGAGAACACCAGCTCCAGCTGGTTCCAACACAATGAAGGGCAGTCAATGATTCATGGAGGCTCCATTTCTGGGCCCTTCTCAGAGTGCCCAGGCACCCGCTGTTGGCTTTTGTACAAGCCCCCAGCAGGGCAGGACAGGACAGGGATTAATCAGTGATGGGCTTGGAGGGAGCACTCCAAGTAGGAGGGTGCTTTCCCACCCACCTCGGACTGTGCACAGCCCGCCTCCGGCCCCAGTCCTCCTCCATCCTTGCCTCCCTCCCCCTCCCTTCCCGGCACCCTCATTCTGAACCCTGAGCCTCCCTCTCCTCCTCCTCCCCTCACACCTGCCCTCAGGGTGGTTTTGATAAACTAAGCCGCCCTGAGGTTTAAATAGGGGAATCTGGAAGCCGAGGGGCCCTCAGAGATAAGGCCCAAGTCAGCACTTACAATAGATGTTTTGTGGAAAACGAGTTCTCTGACACTGTAATCTGAGTCACTTCCAAAAGAGGGTTCTGTGGACAAACAAGTTTGGTGAACACTGGCTTAAACAGAATTCTTATGGCAGGACTTGTCAGAGCCTCTACCATGCTGACTTGAATGGTGCGTATCCAAGAGGATGATTTGGTTTCCAAACTTACCTCGCCACCTGTGAAAACAGTCGATAGCTCTAGGGTCCAGCACCCTCACCTGGTGAGGACCACAGGGGGCAGGTGACCTCTCTAAACCCCTTTGCGCAGGCTTTGGCCAGGAGCATGCGTGGATGGCACCTTTCGGTAAAGCCCCCATGCCTGCTAAGCTCCACTTCAAATCTAACTCTCTAGGATTTTTTTTTCCTCCAGAAGATCTCACCAGGGGTGGCTTCGTACTTAGAAAGGAGACGGGAAAGGGGCAGGGGGCTGGAGAGCATTAGAATTTTCTGGAACCCAAACTGCAGCCCCATGGAGGTGTTCCTGGGCTTGGTGTCTCCAGGCCCCACATTCCTGGAGGCAGATGCAGCTGCCCCTCCCAGCCCAGGAGGTCACTGTCAGCACGGAAATTCTTGGAGTTCGTCTCAGATGAAAGATGCCACCTGCCCATCAGGCACAATCCAGGCGCATCAGTGGCTTCTGGGAACTTCACGAACAGTTTAACAGTCATTTGCACCTCAGGGCCCAAGAATCCTCCTGCAGGCTGCGGGGCAGAGACACCACTTCAGGTCTGCAGAGACACAGATAGAAGGGAAGAGAAGGGGTAAGGAGAGACAGGACACAAAAAACACAGGCGTGGGGGGCTGGGAAATTCCTGAGTCCATCTCTCTGCTGCTAAGACCCAGAAATAAGGATGAATGCACAGAATGCTAGAAAAGGACATCATGAATGCTTATTTCAGAGTCGTGGTGCATGTTTGGCATTGGCACATGCCAGGTGGCCTGTTGGAATTAAGGGGCCACATGCCCTGTGACCAGCCTCCACAGCCCGCCTCTGTCAATGATTTGACCAGAACATGAAACTATCTCTGTCCACACTGAGCCTTCTTAAATATGGAATTCACCTCCCGGAGCCTGACTTCACAAGGAATGTCAGCTGAGAAAGCATGATAAAGGAAAACAGAGAGGTTACCAGCATTCTTATCAAATTTAGAATTGATTATACATTTCTTGTAGAAAAAAAATTCACTGACTCCAAAAAAATAATACCCCATGTATGATCAGTCCAAGTTTAGACATCGGATCTGGCAAAGGAGACAGTTGGAGGACAATGGTCCCATCAGCCTGGTTTGACGAGTGAGGAGAGGGTAGCCTGGACTCCAGCAAGAACTAACTTTTCCTAGCAGGACAAAGCAACATCAGCTGCCTCGAGGTCAGCAGTGTGGGTCCACTCTGTGAGAGGGCCTGCCTAAGGTGTCCTCATGCTGATCAAAATCTCAAGCTAGATTTAAGAAAAGTTTCCTCGGTGCTCAAATGAATAAGCAAAAAGCTGTGAGACAGTCATATCATCACCTAGCGGATACAGCCCCTGCCCAACACAATCCAGAAGACCCTGCAGCCAGTGGACACAGTCAGCTGGCAGAGCAGTGCTGTTTCTGTGTGGGGATCCATAGTTACAGGCTCAATGCCACTCTCCGATGAATTGGACCTCACACACGCACACGCACATGCACACACATGCACACGCACATGCACACACACGCACACAAACGCCAAGGCACTATTCCAAATATATTCACACCCTATGTGCCCAAGGCACCACCCCTAGCCATCAATCTTAAACTTACATGATGACTTCAAGGAATCTTCTTTGCTTTATTGACTTAATTCATTTTGATTTTCTAGTTGGGTTCCTTAAAGGCATATATTATTTACATCTATTTAAGTTACATTATAAAAAATACAAGCTCAGTTTAAAAAAAATAACACAGCTCATGAAATAAGGCCCCAGGGACACACTGATCCCTTTCAGAATGCTCAAGACCACTGTGAATAGTGGGTTCAAACCTTGAGTCGTCTGTCATCTTTATTAATTATTTGGGTTTGCTTTTTGTGGATTCGATATGTTTGTTGAGTAAGCCTCTCTCTGTCTTTATCTCTCTGCCCCTTCATTGTTTCAAAGGGAGGAAAGATAATATTCTTCTACAAATTATAGCTCTATTTACCTACTTAGTAGCTTAATGAAAAATGTGTGCCTGCCGGTTCCCCCTTAATGAATAGAGGCCGACCCTGCCTTTTCAAGTTGATTCTCTACATGGGAGCATGCTGGCTCCAGGCAAATCTAGTGCAGTACCTGGAGGTGGTATCTCTCAGGAACAACATGACTGTGGATAGGGGACATGGCTCCAACCTTTGACTACATGTCAGGACTTGGTCGCAGGCTAGGCTACCAGGGTGAACAGAGACTAGGTTCTGTGTGGCTATCCCGAGTGAGCATCACCTGGAAGATTCAGGACAGATCAGAGAATGAATTCAAATAGGGAATAACTGGCATGAGTTATACACACACACACATACACACACACACACACACACACACTTTTTCTATTTTCTAACTCGGACCTTATTGGATGGACACCTCTTACATTAACTGAGTGCTTTCTTCCCCACCCAAAGTGGACATGCAAAATATACACCAGTCTGGTATGACAAGGACACCGACCCATCAGAACACCCCCACAACTGCAGTGCAGGACATAGTCCTAGGGATCCCCTTAACCCTTTCCGCACCGGATCATGGGAAGTCGGGGGCAGATTGGAGAGGGACCATGGTAGCCAGGGAGGCCAGACAGCAACACGGACAGAAGGGGATGTTACTTGGAGGGCTTAAAAACAAATGGAAATCTTTTAGCATTTTCAAAACAGGTGAGGCTGTGGTAGCCTGTACAGCTGAGGATCAATTGTGTCCTCACCCCGTTCCCGATCAATGCACTGGAAAGAACAGAAAAATAGGCAGAATCCGATATGCAGAGAATATGGTTGTATTGGAACGGCTTCATGGAGTCACCTGTGCAGGCTGAGTTCATTAAACTGCTGGATGCTCCTCACCTGAGCCTCTCTGCACACCAGCCCTGGGCTGCAGGTGGGACTAATGGTCTCTTGAGGGCAGGCAAACGTAGCGCTGTAAGTAAGGGCTTCATCTACCTTCCCTGCCTGTAGAATTGCCCCTTTTGGTCACCAGGGACAGTAAGCATCACCACTTTGGGTCCTCAGCCCCCAAGATCCACCCGCCCTGGCCCCCAGCTGGGCAGCAAATTCCACTCATCGTCCTCATTGTATTCTAAACCTAAAGAAAACAAGGCGTCATGCCCAGCAACTCTTCCATAAAACATTAATCATGTCCCGCTCCTTAAGAGACTTCTGAGGAGTGAAGGTATGACCTACAGGAGCCATGGAAAAATCCCAATGGACCAGCACATGGCCTGGCCACGCCACGGGTGGAGGCCCCAGCACCAGTTCCTCCAGTGCTTTTCCAGGCTCCTGGCTCTGGTTCCAGGGATACTGTGGACCAGCCCGGGAATCCCCAAAGGGAGACCCCTCCCTGCATCTACCAAATTCCCAAAAGGTGCATGGTCCTGGGGTCAAGTGGCTGCCTGGAGCCATCCACATTCCTCCTCTTGGGCCCTCTTTGAACCCACATAAGTCTTGAGATGGATAATGGCCGGAGCTATGGGCCTATTGCACCTACATTTGACCAGTTGACTGACCCTGGTCCAGGGTGCATTCAGAGATCAAATCTCCCCAGAGACCTCTCAGCAGCTCTCCAGAACCTGAAAAGAATAAACTCCTTGATTCTGGAGGAGAAAGTGAAATATCAAAAGGGTAATTTGGATCTATAAAGATCCCAGACTTCCGAACACTTAAAACCCTGGACATATTAATCGAATGCTTGAGTTCATAAATACGTGTGGCTGAAATCCAACCTCAGGTCATACAAACATTCACCGTGGGTCTCTGGCTGATCTTCTAATCTGTGCCAGGTTTCCTAGGAAGGCTCAGAACAGGTGGAGCAAGTGTAGGGCTGCAACTTCTTGCTCTTGTGAGTTTAATGGAAAGACAAAGACTCTAGGATTTGGCGGCTACAAGATTACATCCTGCTTCCTCCTGGGCCAGGTGCAGAGGGCATGACCTTCTGGGCCAGCTGAGCCATTCCCGTGTGCAAGTCTCAAGGCCAGGGTCATAGAGAGTCTGACGGAGGAAGCGATATTGTTTGGTCTCAGCAGGAACCCAGCCAGAGAGAAGTGACAGGTGTCCCCTACCAAAACATCTCACAGGTGCAGTTGCTGGAATGTTCAATAGCCTGGAGACAAAGGTAGAGTCCTGGGAGCTTTTAGGAAATTTACTCTCTTCATTCAAGTAAGACAAGGACTCCCATTGCCTAAGGAGTCCCACCCTATCCCAGTTAGTTCCCCAAACCTCTCCTCTGTGTTGGGCTGTACGGAACTTGATCAGAGCAGAGTCAGGGGTAGCCCTGAGGAGATGGGGTGCTTAGAGCACTGAACCAATGGGCCAGAAGATGAAGAGGAGTCTAGGACAACCTTGGCCCTAATCTATTGCCCCGGCCAATGGGTACCTGAGGCCCAGTCTTAGTGCATTATTATTCCTCAAAGTGTAGCATTGCCCTTCCCCTTCTCATGTGCTCCAGTGGGTAAGTTTATCAGGCATTTTCCTCCAAGGGAGAGGGGTAGGCAGGCTCTGGAGGGCAATAGGGAAACTCAGGTGGGACCAATGCCAGGGGAACAGCCTCAGGCCTTGTGGTGCCAACGTGTCTCAAGCAGACACTATGTCCAGCCAGCCCCAGAATGAATGGGTTTCTCCTGTAGCTAAAGGGATTCTGGGCCAGCTTTTCTCCCCCTGTCTCCTTCCCATCACCACTCAGCAGGAATGGCCGCACTCTGCAATGCAGCCTAGCTTCCTGGCTAGCCCAGGTCTTACCTTAGTGGGTGTCATGACAAAATAGGCCAGAACCACACAAGGGAAAGAGCCTAATCTTTGAAACCGGGCAGAACAGGTTCAAATCCCAACTCTGCCACCAATCTTCTGTGTGACCTTGTACAAAACTTTTCCTCTTCAGGGTCCCTGGCATTCTCTATAAATGATCTCTATAAATTCTCTACCTTACAAGGATGTTATAAAGATTAGAGGAGTGCAAAATCACAGGACGGTTCCCCATACATAGTAAGTGCTCAAGAAATACCAGTTCCCTGAACTCTTCTTTGGGCCCTGTCTCTTGATTCTAGGATTCTAGAAGTCATAATTAAACAATATGATAAGGAAGAACCTATCATGAAATGGAGGTGGGAGTGGATGAGCAGGGGTTGAGGTGGGGTGGCCAGGGGGGCCCATATTGGGTACTGGAAGGGCTTCAGACCTAGGAGAATGGGACAAGGTAGGAAGACAAACCACGAAGGGCCATGAGAGACAGCCTCGGCACACCATCCCAAGTGGGCCCAGGTTGCAGTGGGCTAGCCTGTATGTACCCTGTCCCCATGGCCTGGCTGTCACGCTGCTGTGCATACACACCCCTCCTCAACCTGGGAGATGCAGGGCAGTTTGTGGGGGCTGAGGCAGCCCAATGGCCCAGTGCTCACCAGAATAAGAAAAGAAAGCACGTTCTAACAACACTGACTCAGCCTTCACTGGGGGTCCCAGTCCCTGGTCCTCTAAGACCCAGCCCTCCTTTCTATCCCCATCAGCCAGGCCTTCCACAGAGGGAAACAGGAATCGTGTGCCTCTCAGAAACAGGGTTGAGGTGTCAGGATCTCTAATTTCCTGCTTAACTCACACCCATGGTGACACCTGCCCATGCAGGCTGCTGAGATGTCCCCAAGGCTGATGCTCCTTAGCTTCCCAGACTCAGGGCCTCAGTGGAGGGCACAAGCCTGCCATGGTCTGTCCCCTATTATTAGGCACTCATCTTCCCAAAAGTGTTGGCCTCGTTTTGAGAGAATGTCCTGCATGTGTGTGCATGGGAGGAGTGTCAGGAACCAGGGTTCCAGGCTCAGCCTGACACAGCACAGATCTCCCTGGGCTCTGATGAGCAAGACTATTTCCCCTTGAGACTGAGTTTCTTGGGCTGCTTCTATGTTTGCACAGGTCACAAATGTGAGCAGAGGGAGGGAGGCCTGAGCCTTCCCTAGTGTCTCTGGGCCCCACTCTGAGGAGGATGGAGGGGGATTCGTGGGACTGTTAGACTTCAGTCCTGCTTTCCCTCATTGCTTCCACACTCCAGAATCAGGGGTGGCTCCCATCACCCCATTTAAATTGACCAGAGCCCTGTCCTTTTCAGCTGCTCCCAGATCTCCAAAGTCATCCCATTGGGCCTCAGAAGTCTCCCTATTTGGTCAGGACCCTGTGTCCCTCAGATGGGGTTCTGGGTTGTGGCTGTGACCATCCCTTGACACTAGGGGCCCTAAGGGCAGTGGGGCAGGAGGGCAGTGGCTCCTCTTCAGACTGAGTCCCTAACAGCAAGACCAATCTCCTCACAGACCCAGCGAACCCTTGTAGCGACACAGCACCAAAAGAAGAAAAAACACAGCAAACCCAGAGGACCTTGCAAGTCGTTTTCCTTTATTTTCTTAACATATAATGAAATTCCAATGCCCAAGAGACATTTATGCAGAGCAGACAGATGCAGGGTCCTGGTATGCAGTAGTCAGAACCAGGCAGAGGGTAGGTCTGTCCCCCTCTCCCTCCCCCCATCACAAACCTCCCCACTCCTAGCCCCTGGTCATTGTCCAGGCAGAAACTGAGATTCTGGGAATGAGTGGGGTCAGCCTCACGATCCAGGGAGACATGGCCTTGGTTGCTAGGCCTGGTCAAACCATAATCTAGCTGTGGGACCTTGGGCCTCAGTTTCCTTATCTGTTAAATGAGCTAGAAATTCCTGCTAGGAAATGGAGAAGAGAGTTCACGAATGTGATGTGTTGGTGACAGCTAAGGGCCTCCTGGTTGTCCCGCTGCTTCTAAATACCTTTGTAATCATGTCTCTTGGTTTACGTTGTCATCATGGCTAAGGGCACAGTGGCGGAGCTGCTCTGGCCCTGGTGAAACTGACTAGACTTATGTGGATAGATGAGTGGAAGAATCCAGCCTCCTAAGCAGACTCAGACTCTGCTCCGAACTGCCTTTGGGCTGCAGCAGTGGCTACTTCATCAGGTCTTGGCTGACCTCTCCCCTCTAGGTCAACGAGGAGGGCAGGCTGTGGCCTGGGTCACACTGTGAATGTCCCCACCAGGGGCTGACCTGCTCCTCCCCACTCAGGATCAGCCGGTCTCTTGGGACCTCCCTAGGGGCCCAGCAAGGCCATCGGCCTCCATGGGCTACTTCACACCATGGACTCAGGTTTTGGGCATCAGATAACCCAAGTACTCTTTCCTGAAAGCACACAGCACAATGGTGACCTGTGTCTACACTGACAAGAGGAAGTGGAGGCTGAAATAAAAACCAAGACAATACAGTGACAGGTGGAAAGACCAGCTAAAACTCCGTGGAGTAATACAGACATGCCTCCTTCACCCTCTAAAGGGCCTCCATTCTGTGACAGCAGGCCTTGTCTGGGGTAGTCTCTCCACAGGGAAGAGAAGCTTCCGACTGTGGCACTGCTGGTCGATCTCTGCTCTGTCGCCTGTCTGCAATTGCACATGTGCACACACCATACACAGAGGTGTATGGCTGCAGCTGTGTACTTGGGGTAAGAACCCAGGGTGAGCGGCAGGAGCAACCCTGGTTGTGACTGCATCTTCTAGAGCCTGTGTTGTGTCCACACTGAAGGACTCCTAGGCGGGGCCTCAGGCACTTATAGCTCTCCCAGGGGCTGACACTTGGCAGATGGAGGTCATGGGGCCCCGAGATAGGGACGATTCCAAGGTCAGGCAGCAAGTCCCCGGGAGGGCCCTGGGAGCAAGCCAAATGGAAAGGGCAAAACTTATCTGCAACTTGCCCCCTGGCACCGCATCTCCTGGGATCTCTGCTCCCCTCCCCCATGCACCCTTGGAGGTGAGGTACATGTCAAGAGAGGAAGGAAGGCCATGCCCAAGAGCACAAAGCAGCATGGTGGAACCCCAGGCACCTACACAGGGGAGCCAGTGAGCAACTCTGGGATGGGGGGACTTTCCGGCACGCCTTCTGCCACACTCTGAGGGGACAACTAGCAGGCGGGTCCCTCTCTTTCACTTTCTCTGTGACATTGAGGGAGGGGGTGAATTGGGAAATCTTGGTCCCCTGCAAGCTCTGAGGCCAGGAAACAGAGAAAGAGAAAGAAAGAGACAGAAACACCCCCAAACAAGGTTTGACCGCACAGGTCCGGCAGATCTTGGGGAAGTGACTTTGGCCAGCTTGTCAGAGTGTCTACAATGTGGATTTCGCCCTCCCCTCCCTCCGCCCACCCCTGCCCCTGCCCCGTGTGGATGCCCGGCCAGGCCCCCTCTATTTGGGCTTCATCTCCACCCTGGAGTTGACGTCGTCAGCATCCAGGTCATACTCCTCCACCTGGCCGCTAGTCCACACCTTCACACGGTCTGTGAGGTCACTGCTGCGTGGGGCCAGGATGAAGTCATAGATGAGCACAGCCAGGGCTCCCCCGATGAATGGTCCCACCCAGAAAATCTAGGAACAGAGCAGGTATGTTCAGAGGGTGTCTGACCGGGCCTTTGAGACTCCACTATCAAGTCCCCCTCCTCTGGGAAGCTTTCCCTGATTTAACCCCACCCACCACCCCTTCGAACAGGTTCTCTCCTACCTGTGCCTGGCACAGAAGTAGGCAGGGCTAAACCCCGACGTCCTAGTCCAGTGTCCCCCAGAACCCTGAGTGGTAGGGGCATCTCTTTGCCTCTGTGTGGTCCAGCTCAGACATGGGCAATGCCAGCCCTTTCTTGAGGATGACCATTGCCCCCACCCTCCCCAGCTCTAGGAGGGTCCCAGACAGTCAGTCTAAAAAAGGTTGGCCAGAACATTCACATCTACAACTGCAGCATTAAACCCACTGAGCGCCTCCTCTGTCCTAAGACAGTGAGTGAGAACTTCCCTCCTCCCAGGAAGGTGGGCACTGCCATATCCCCACTTCACAGCTCAGGAAACCAAGGCACCAAGAGGGCATGGAGGCTGCTCAAGGTTGGACTGAATCTGAAAGTGGCAGAACCAGGACTTGGACCACCGCTCTCGGTCATGCTACTGGGATGGCTTGGGGGCAGGTCTGAGCTGGGAGGACTGAGGCTGGACCTAAAACTGCTCATGGTGTGACCCTGCCTAGCCCCTTCATGGTAGACCTCGGCTTCCTGAGTGCCTCTGTTCTGGCTGTCACCCAGAGCCTCTTAGACAGGAAAAGATGCCGCAGGGTGGGGTCGGGCCTATCACGTGACACCAAAACCTCCCGCCTACCCTCCAGCGGGTAGGGGCGGCCGTGGGTCGCTTACCCAGTGGTTGCTGAAGTTGTGGGTGATCACCGCGGAGCCGAAGGACCGAGCAGGGTTGATGCCACAGCCGGTGTAGTCGATCTGTGCAGGAGACAGGGTGAGGGAGGGGCGGGGGAGACAGAGGGGCCAGGGCAGGGCCACAGAGATGGGAGGGGAGAGAGGGCAAACAGGGAGATGAAGAAGGGAGGGGACAAGGAGACATGGAGGGGGTGGCGGCACCGACCCCGAAAGCCCACCCTGTGCTTCCCTCTCCTGGGCGGGGCTCCACACCCAGCCCCCAAGAGCTGTCATCACTGACCCCTGCAGACCCTGCCCTCCCCACCCCCAGCTCCTCCTGGGCCCCACTCACTGCCAGCAGGTGTCCCAGGGCTACTGAGAGGCCGATGGCAAGGGGGGCCGAGCCGCCGAGGTCACGGCGCCGGCGGTCGGTGGTGGCTAGCACGCATAGCACCAGCTGCAGGGTGCCGATGATCTCGATGCCTAGGCCTTGGCCTGAGTTCACGCCATGAGCCAGCTGTTGGGGAGAGGGCATCAGACCCAGTGAGCAGGGCAGGCAGGCACTGTGTCCCCTGATTCTGAGACTCCCCAGGTCCCAGGGACCAAGAGGCAGATGCTCGGATGGGTCTTCAGAGCCCATCACTTGGCCCCTTGGTGCCCAGAGGGGCCAGGCACCACAGCAGGTCATGGGGGTCGAGTCTTGTACCCTCCTACACCTGTTGATAAAGCTCCAGCTGGGCCCCTAGTACCTCCCTAGAACTGGACCCACCCCGTCTGGAGGTCAGAGAGGGTGAGCTGCGGCCTCTACATACAGCTCCATTCAGGCCAGGGTGCACTGTGGTACCTGAGGCCACAGGCCAAGGGTGAGCCCCAGGCACGGGAGATGGTCAGAGACACTCCCAGGAGAAGGGATGCGAATGGTGGTGGGGGAGGGGGCAGCTGAGGACATGGCTTCATACCCCAGAAGTACAGAACATTCCACCCCATGCCTACTGCATCTAGAAGTCCCAAGGCCCCAGGCAGGCCTTCTTCCTTCAGCTCTCCCTACTCCCTCTGTCTCTCTCACTCACCTTTGTGCCTGTCTCCCTTGTTGCCTCCACCCTCTGTCCGTTCTTCTCCACTCCCGTCTATCTGTCTATCTCTCTCCCTGGCCCAGTGTCTCGCTCCCATTCCTGTTGGCCCTGCCTTCCCTGTCTCCCCTTCTCTCTCTCTTCTTTCTCTCTCCTGGCCTGGCCCCGCCCTCCCTCTCCCCCTGCCACACAGGCCCCTCCACCATCGTCTGGCTGTGACTTGCTCCAGGGCCACTTTTAGAAACATGACTCATGGAAAAAGAAGGGAATGGGAGCTGCCATGAGGCCACGAAAGCCTTGCCCCTGCAGTTGCCCTGGGAGGACCCCTCCCCAGGGAGCCCTCACAGCCCCTTCCGTGTGGGCGTCCCAGAAGCCAGCGCACCCACTCAGAGCAGCTGGACCATATCGGCAAAGGCCCACTTGTGAGGATGCCCAGGTGTGGTCACTCAGACTGCCTTCCCCCGGCCTGGACTGGCTGACCCAAACATGCCAGAGCTGAAGCCTCTCTTCCCTGCTCTGTCCTGAGTGTAGGGGGGTGTCTCCAAGGCCATGAGGCATTGTGCAAAATCCCAGGTTGAGGGTTCACAACCACCCCTACAGAGGTTTTCCCAGCCCCACCCTGAGGCCATCTCACAAGAACAATCCTCTTCCCGCCTTTGTCTGCAGCCCAGGCTTACAGGGAATGACTCACATCCCCTGCCCTGTAGCCCCAGCTCTGGGCCTTTCCCGCAGACCCCAGGGTTGTGGCCCCTTAGGTCTGCCAGCCCTCTGGACAGTGCCCAGTTCTCTTTCTGCCCCCAGGTTGGGCCATGGAGGCAAAAGCCCTGCGTTAAGGTCCTAACTCTTCTTGCTGGCACTGTGAGCACAAGCTCTCTAGTCCTCAGTTTCCCCACCTGCAAGATGGATCTGATTGCCCCTGCCCAATCTCCAGAACAGCTGGGAAATTCAAAGACAATAGGGGCTCTCTTGGGGGCATTGGAAAAGATTTCAGGAGGGACAGGGCAGTGATTGCAGCTCTTATTCTGGTTCTTTCTCGTCACATGCACAGGGCTTAGGGACAAGCAGCGGGGTGGGGCCCTGCCTGCACGGGGGTGTGCAAACAGAGGGCAGCTGGAGCTGCCGAGAAAAGCCTGCCCAAAGTGGAGTTGATGGGTGTGAGGCTGTTAAGGCCAGGCTGGCTGGTATTGACACCCTCCCACACACACACCTGAGGCCCGTGCCCCTCTATGTCTGAGCGCTAGGGAAGCCCATGGCTCCTGCTCCCCCTCGCTCCTCTGCTCTCCAGGGATAGCCTAATTGCAAGCTGGCAGGAGTCCTGAAACCAGCCCTTTCTTGATTACGGGAGCTGTCGCTGTAAGTGGCTCCCACTTCAGACTCCCTTCACTCCTGCTCTACCCTCCTCACAAAGGTGGCTGGGGAGCACATCTCCTCTTCTGAGAGTCCTAGCCCCTACACAAAGGTGCTGTGCTTTTCACTCGAAGTGGGCAGAGCAGAGGGTGAGGTTCTAGGCCCTGTGCTCTGAGTCCTTGGGAAGAGGACTGCTGAGCGTCACATAGGCTGATGGCCTTCCTCTCCATTACCCACTACCAACACCACGACCACCACCAGGAAACCTTCTCTGATGGTGTCAACATCTACTGACAGCTCTCCTTCCAGATTTAAGTACTCATCGTACTTACATCTGAAAAGCCCTGACCATTCAGAATTGGAAGGGGCATTTAAAGGCCCACTGAAACTTAATGTCCAGGAAAAAGCAGGTAAAACACTGGTTTTTTCTCGTCACATGCATCATATTCAAAACTTACGTTACTGTTTAGTATCCATTCAATTTGAAACAATTGCTTAAACGGGGCCAATTCCAGTTTTGGTCACTTGTGATTGGAAAAGAAAAATGTTTGCATATCCCAGGTAGTTTTCTCTGTTCTGGGTTTTATATTCTACCAATTAAGACCAAAAAAAAAAGTAATAGTTTTGTGAATGCAAGTACAGACTAAAGAATAAGCCAGACATTCCTTCTGAAGTATCAGAAAGACAGCTGTGCACTGAGCCCATTGAAGCCCACTGCTCAGACTTCACCAGCTCCTAGAAGCTCTCCTGGATTCCTGGCTGTAATTAGCTTCTGCTCCCACCCAGCCACACCCTCATTGACCTCTCTGTGCCTCCTGTAGGAAACGAATTTTCCTGCACTTGCTTCTGGTCTGGGGGCTTGCTGAGGACAATGATGGGGGACCTTCACCATCTCCCTGCTCAAACCCGTCTAGTGAAGCTCACTGTATAGTGAGCAAAGTGGCAGAGAACATTAATTTTCTAGAACTCCCATCCTCTCTAGGGGCACTCTGGCTCCAGATAAGCTCTCTGAACCCAAGTCTGTCTTACTCACTTTCTATCTGGACAACTATGATTTGACCATTATCCTCTGGGGACCTTCCAGGTTAGCCTGTCCAAGGGCTCAGAGAGATAACGAACAGGTGGGGAGGCCAAGGCCCAGGAAGGATGTAGCAAAAACAGGATCCTTGCCCAGGATCTGTGCCACCCCACACTCAGGCCTAGGCCCAGCCAAGGGATCTGGATACTCCCAACTTGGACTAGGGAGCTGGCAGAGATGACTGTATAGCTTCCAGTGTGTCTCGAGCTCTAGGGCAGCCCAGGGCTGACCTCCCCAGGCTCTGAATCCTTTCTGCTGCCCATGGGTAGGTTCCAAGGCCCAGGGACCATGACTCAGCCTGGGTACCCTGGTACCCCACCCTTAGGAACAGCAAGCTCCAGAGCCTGGCCTGACTGAGGCTCCAAGCATTTGCTCTCAAGGGACAGGAGCCAGGAAACATCAAGGCCGGCCCCACCTGCCCCAATGCCTCCAGAACTCAGTGCTGGACAGTGTCAATCTTCCATGGGTGTTCACACGAGGGAGTATTTCTGGTTTTTTATACTTCTGTGTGTCTTTGGAGGTCAATGTCTGCTGTATCTGTGGATGACCACAAGTGTCTGGGGTTACTCTCTCCTTCTCTTTTTATTAGACCTTAAGTGGTTTATTACACAATAATTAAAATTTAAAAATCTATCAAAGAACTACAAAAATCCCCAACCTGTATGTGCCAAACAACATAGCCTAAAAATAAATAAGGCAAACACTGACAGAATTACAGGGAGAATTGGATCAATCCACTACCAGAGTGAAAGATTTTTAACAATCCTCTCTTAGAAACTGATAGAGCAAAATAGTCACACAAAAAAATACCAATAATAGAACAGGGAGAGTTTGAACCACATAATTAACAACCTTGACTTAAGGAAAACATTTCAGACCCTGTACCTCCAAAATTAAAGAACACTTCATAATCCCATGTGGGACTATGAACAACAGATCAGGTACTGGCTAAGTGCCTCAACCATCCCTGAGAACAGTTGTACACAGAAGTCTCTGCACGACACAAGGCCCTGGAAGGTCATGCTGTATGTTTGCATTGGTGTGTCTGATGGCATTTCTGGTGCGCCACTGTGTCCTTCCCACCCACACAAATGCCACTACTGGCTGGAGGTGGAAGGGAGAGGAGAAGGGAAGGAGCCCCTGAGTGAGAAAGCTGCTGGTCTCAAAGAGCCTCTTATTTGCTCCCAGAAGCCATTTCATCTTCCTGATGAGAAACAATACACAAAGCAACAGCTTCCCCCTTCCTTCCCTCCTTCTTTTCCTAACTGCAGGGCAGGGAAAGGAAGGGGCTCCATTGAAGGACCCCTCACCCCACCCTCCTGGTGTCCCAGGGCTGGAGTGGTACCACCCAGTCTTGAGAATGCTCTCTGTGCCCCATGCGGATGCCCCCCTCCATATAGGCACACATGCTCATGTTTTGTTTGCGCAACATGAGTGTGTGCACTTTGGAGCAAAAAAAAAGAACAAATCAAGGTCTGGGTGCCAGGAGGCTGGGAGCATGGTCCTGACCTGACACGACCAACTGCACCACCTTGACAAGTTCCCATACCTCTATAGGCCTCGGTTTCCCCATCAGTAAAATGGAAGCCTTGGCCCAGATTCCAGCCAGAGACAGTCTCCAGAACTTCTTCCTGCCTGGCATTGGGAGGGTCACCTTCCAGGCCAGGATCCAGGGACCCAAGCACAGGGTCCCGACAAAGCTGTCAGAACTGCTGGTCTCAGCCTGTCTCAGAATCTCCCACCCACCCACTGTCCCCCTGCACCTCCAGGCTCCCTGAGAGCAGCCTCCCCACCAGATAGCTTCTTTTCACTTGCACACCCCTGAAGACAGGGAGTTTACTGATTTAGAGGCAGCCTCTTCTCCATTAAAAAGACATACCCTTCTTTATACTGAGCAGAAACCTGCCTCTCAAGGGGTCCTGAGAGGGAGATTTCAGGCACTGAAAGACACTGTCAAAAGCCGAGGGTACTTTCCGGCCTTTTTCGCCATCTTTTGAGTTGGGGGTTTTAGCCACAGGGTGTGCTCAGCCCACTGAACTGTAGCTCCTTGGTCGAGTGAAGACAGTCCATCACTGATCCCCCAGGCAGCATTCCATGTAGGCAAGGATCCCTCCTGGTCCCCAGGGAGAGGCCCTGACCAAGGGGACCCTAGCCATACATGGGGCCAAACAGACAGCACCTCCCTGCCTATGCCTCCAGGTTTGAGGGCTCAGATTCCAGGCATTTGGGAAGCCCCAGCCCAATTGTCACTTCCAGATGGTAGGGACCAGGGCCCCTGCTGGGTGGGGGCCCTTGAGAAAGTGGGGGTCACCACTGGCCCTGAGGTCAGGCCAGGAGGACTGCATGGAGTTGGCCTGCAGTGAGCTAATGGCCCTACCTCACACTACTGGAAGGCAGCGTAGGTGGAGAGGAGGAGGCAAGGGGTGACAGGAGACTGTGGCCTGGGGCGGGGTGGGGCACCCCAGGGCACCAGGGCATTGTCCTCTCAGAGCATCACCCCTTCAGGACAGTGTTTCTAGGGGAGCCCTGCCTAGCGCCAAGTAGGCAGCACTAGGACTGGCTGGGCTGCTCTGAGGGTGCTAATGGGGGAAACAGCCTCAGAATTTTCCGTGGTGAGGGAAGTCTCTACCACAAAGCTCCCGCCTCCCTCTGTGCCCTCCCTCTCATCTGTTTCTGGCTAGAAACAGTAATTATATGTCCCAGCTGTGGCACCACCACCCAGCCCCCAGCCCCCTCCCTGGGCAGGCCAGGCAGGGCAGGGACATCGGAAACTCTGCCTTCCCTTTCCCTAGCCCACCTCTAAGCTCTGAAGGAGGCAGCAGGGGCCTGAAACAATAGGTGGCATGGAGGACCCTTTCACCCTATGGCTGGGGAAACTGAGGCTGAGAAAACTGTGGAAGAGGGAGAGTTTAGGACTGAGGTCAGGACTTGATGCTGCGGGTGGAAGCATTTCCAGAGCAGTCAGGCCCTGGATCAGCAGGACTGAGAGAAGACCCCCAAGAGGGGAGGTTTGCCCTCTGCCTGAGCCCCTGGGGGTTGAATTTATAGACCCTCCAGATGCAATCAGACCCTGGATCGAATGCTGGGCCCTCATCACCCTCCAGAACCCCGCCATCCCACCAAGACTCCCCCAGTCTAGCCACACTCAATGACTCTAACGGTTCCCACCACCTCTGCACCCAAGTTTACATCATCCCTTGCCCTGAAGCCCCTTCCCTCTTGAGGTCACATTCAGGGTCCTGTGGCACCTCCTCCCTGAAGCCTTCCTGGCCCTCCCACCCTCAAGGTCAGGAGTGC
>CAUYQG010194981.1:0-25195 GCA_963574415.1 Tarsius wallacei
TGTAGAGATGAGGTCTCGCCAAGTTGCCCAGGCGGGTCTCGAACCCGCGGGCTCAGGCAATCCACTCACCTCAGCCTCCCAAGGCGCGGGATTACGGGCTGAGCCACCGAGCCCGGCTTACTTCTTAACTTTTTATGGGTAATGAGATTATTGGAATAGGACATGTGTTTCTGGAATAGTAGACAGGATAGAATTATGGATGAAAAAAGAGAGTGTTTTATAATATTTTATACATTGTTAGATTGTTCTTGTATATTCATGAAAATAATAGTGATAAAAATGGTAATGGTAAGGGCTTAATAATTAGTATACTTTATGTACTAGATGCTGTATTAAATTATTTTATATTATTCTATCATTATCTGCATTTTATAGATGAGGAATCTAATACACAAAGAGATTAAGTTTGCCTAAAATCATAGACCTAGCCTGTGTTCAAATTTAAGTCCAACTTACTTCAACGCCACTGAAATATATGCTCAAAGAGTATCCTAGTTATACTTCATTGGGTAATGGTTAAGAATGTGGGCTCTGGAGCCAGTCTTACCTAGGTTCAAATCCTGGGCTCAGCCATTTACTAGCTTAGATAAAATACTCATCAGTTTTTATGTCTCTGAAATAGAGAGTGATAGTACCTACCTCATAATTTTTAGGATTGAGTTAGTTCATGTAAATTGATTAGAACCATTCCTGACAAATTGTATGTTTTCAGGAAATGCTGATCATTAAAAATTTTTTAAATACTATAATGTTTGACATATTATTGTGCTTAGGAAAAAAAATTATTGATTTCAAAATATAATTTTATTTAAATTCAGATTGTTCTTTCCACTATTTGGAGTACTAAGGGTTTATGATAAATATAGAGTAAACTTTATCTCTGTGCTTACTGAAACAGGGGGAGCCTGTAATTTTGGAAGGCATTGGGATGTAGTGGAAAGATACGTGATCCAGACCAGAGGATTTGCTTCTGCTTGTCTCTGTCACTGCTGGCTCTGTCACGGGCTTGAAATTTCTGCATCTGTGAGCATCAGATGCAGTAACAAATGTTAATGAATTTTGAACTTCGGGTGCTATACAAATGTAAAATACTGTTGATAAAATTATGGAGGAAAGTTACATTGAATTGTTGCATAGATTATTGAAAGTTCAAGTTCTATAGAATAAAGCAGCTGATGATTTATGCCTCTATATGAAGATCAGAGTCTATACCACAAAACCTTCTACAATACCTCCCATGTGTTTGTCAAACCTCTTTTTTGGTGGGGGAAGATGCAATTTAACTTTTACAGTTATATCTGTGTATTAGTTTGCTAGGGCTGCCTTAACAAAGGACCACAGGCTGGGTGGCTTGACAAAACTTTATTTTCTCACGGTTCTGGAGGCTAGAAGTCCAAGATGAAGTTGTCAGCAGGGTTGATTTCTTCTGAGGCCTCTTTCCCGTGTCTTCACATTATCCCTCTGTCTGTTTCCGTGTTCTATCTCTCGTTTTTAAGTTGGGATCTCACTCTGTCACCCAGGCTGGAATGCAGTGACATGATCATGGCTCACTGCAGTCTTGACCTCCTGGGCTCAAATGATCCTCCCTCCTTAAGTCTCCTTAAAAAGACACCAGTCATATTGGATTAAGGTCTATCTTGATGATGCTATTTAACCTTAATTATGTTTTGAAAGGCTTTGTCTCCAAATGCAGTCACACTTTTTGAGGTCCTAGAGGTTAAAGATTCAACATAAGAATTTTGAGGGGGACATAGTTCAGTCCCTAACAATCTGTTAGGAAGTTACATGCTGAGTAATTTGAATGTTCCCTTGCTCATATGATTGAGTGTCCGGTGCCCTGGGGCACAGGCCACATCCTTTTTCCTGTGACTGCCTTTACCTGTTCTTTAGAATCATGCTTGCTATTGCATACCTTCAGCAACACATCATACCTCTGCAGAAACACTGTTATATTTAAAACTATCAAGATTATCCTGTTAGCCTACTGAATAATGTGCTTAAGAAAGTATTCCATATATTTAACCTAAATTCTTAATTCATCTAGTAAGCATAGTTCTTCTTTAATCTAGATGGAAAAATGTCAGACTCTCTTATGTGATAATATAAACTTTAACATTTTTCTCTTAAACTGTTCCAAGCAGTTTTAAAATTTTATTCTACTTTTTTTTTTTTTTTTTTGAGTTGGAGTCTCATTCTGTCGCCCAGACTGGAGTGCAGTGGCCACTCCCGGCCACCACAGCCTCGACCTGCTGGGCTCCAGCGATCCTTCCGCCTCAGCCTTCCAAGTAGCTGGAAATACAGGCGCTGCTACCACACCCGGCTAATTTTTTGATTTATTGTAGAGATGAGGTCTCGCCAAGTTGCCCAGGCGGGTCGCGAAACTGCGGGCTCAGGCAATCCACTCACCTCAGCCTCCCAAGGCATGGGATTAGAAGAAGCTGAGCCACTGAGCCCGGCTACTTTATTTTTTTTAAGACATGAGATGTCAATATTTTGCCCAAGGCCAGAGTGCAGTGGCTATTCACAGGTATAATCCCACTACTGATTTGATTTTCTAATGTTTAGGAATTTTTTTTTTTTTTTTAGTTGGAATCTCACTCTGTTGTCCAGGCTGGAGTGCAGTGGCACGGTGTCAACCTGCTGGGCTCCGGCGATCCTTCCATCTCAGCCTTCCAAGTAGCCAGAACTATAGGTGCATGCTATCATGCCCAGCCAATTTTTTTATTTATTGTAGAGACGAGGTCTCATCATGTTGCCCAGACTGGTGTCGAACTCAGCCTCCCAAAGTGCTGGGATTATAGGCTTGAGCCACCACACCTAGCATGTTTAGGATTTTTATGATTATATTCATGAGAAAGCATGATCTGCAGTCCTTTTTTTAATGTTCTTGCTAGGTTTGGGGTCAATGTTATGCTAGCCTCAGAAAACAAATTGGGAAATGTTTCTTCTCATTTTGTTCCCTGGAAGAGTTTGTGTGAGAGAACTTGCTAGTCAAGCTGTTTTTTCCTGGAGCTTTCCTTATGTACATGTTTTAATCATAGATTAAATTTCTTTACTAGATATAGGACTTTTTAGATTTAACTTTTCTATATCAGTTTCAATAAATTGTGGTTTGCTCATTTCATCTGAAATTTTGATTTTTTGGCATAAGTTGTACAGAATAACTGCTCATCTTTTGAGTCTGACCTGTAATGATGGTCTTTTTCATTGGTAATAATTATAATATGCACCTTTATTTTCATTTCTTAACTTATTGAGAGATAATTCATATAACATACAGTTCACCCATATAAGCGATACAGTAAGTCCCCTACATATGAACCTTCAAGTTGTGAACTTTCAAAGCTGTGAACATGCATTTGCATGTCCAATCACATAAGTTAGTGACCCTCGGCAAGAAGCTGGAGCTTGATCTGCAAGAGGACAACTTAATTGCAACAAGGAGCTTATTAATGAGGACCTGATGGATTTGGAGGCCCAGAGAAAGGACGAAGAGAGGATAAGATGAAAAAGGACCTGAAGATCCAATGAGATTCATGACACAGGATATGGCAAGAGGATTTTCTTTATTTGAAATGGAGGCACTGTTGTTTTTGAGGCATAAGACTGGAACATACAACAGTACACAAAGGTTGCAGCTGCTGTTCAGAATGTAATCCAGTGCTACTGTGTCATCTGTGATGAGGAAAAAAGAGCCACTACCCAGCCATCACTGAATCATTTCTTTCAAGAGCGTAGGTTGAATTGAATCCAGCAAGGAACCAGAACCTGTGCCATCCACATCAGGCATGAGTGACATTGTAGCTTGCCCTCTGTCTCCTCCAGTCAGTAACTCTTCTTGCCTGATCACTCGCTGCTAGCCCCTGTGTGCCAGCTGTTGTATTGTACTGTACTACTATCCTTTTCAAGGACCTGTACTGTAAGATTAAAAGGTGTTTTCTTTATTTTTTGTAGTTTTAAAAAATGTATTATTTGTGTGCAAAGTATTATAAACATATTACAGTAAAGTACAGTACTATATAGCCAATTGTATTAGTTGGGTACCAAGGCTAACTTTGTTGGACTTAGAAGCGCATCTCGGAACAGAACTCGTTGGTATGTAGAGGGCTTACTGTACATGGTTTTTGGCATATCAGAGTTGTGCAACCATTACCATTATTTCTTTCTTTTTTGATCAGTTTTCTGGGGCTTATCAAGTTTCTTAGTCTTTTTTAAAAAGCCGACTTTGGGCTTCATTGATTTTTCTCAGTTGAGCTTTTGTTTTCTTTCTTTCTTTTTGAGTTGCAGTCTCACTCTGTTACCCAGCCTGGAGTGCAATGGCATGTTCATGGCCACCGCAGCCTCGACCTGCCGGGCTCAGGCAATCGATCCTTTTGCCTCAGCCTTCCAAGTGGCTGGAAATACAGGTGTGCACTACCACGCCTGGCTTATTTTTTTATTTATTGTTAGAGACGAAATCTCACCAAGTTGCCCAGGCTGGTCTCAAATCCCTGGGCTCTTACCTCAGCCTCCCAAAGTGCTGGGATTACAGGCTTGAGCCACCACGACCTGCTGTTTTCTTTTTCATTAATTTCTGCTCGTATTCCTTCCCTTACACATTCTTTAGGGTTAATAGACTGTTCTTTTTCTATCTTGTTGAGAAGGATACTGTGATAATTGTTTTTCATTCTTTTCGAATATATGCTTTAAATATATGCATGGCTTAAGCCTCATTCAACAAGTTCTGGTATGTTATATTTTAATTATCATTCAGTTCAGAATTTTTTCTCCCTCTCACTGTCTTGTTTTTTTGGCCCCAAATTATTCAGAAGTATGTTGATTGATTTGGGGATATTGTGCTTTTGTCATGAATTTTTAACTTCTTTCTCCTGTATTCAGAGAATGTAACTATATCATTTCAATTCTTTGAAATGTGTGGAGGTCGGGCACGGTGGCTCATGCCTATAATCCCAGCACTTTGGGAGGCCGAGGTGAGGATTACCTGAGCCCACGGGTTCGAGACCCGCCTGGGCAACTTGGCGAGACCTCATCTCTGCAATTAAAAAAAAATTAACTGGGTATGGTAATGTGTTCCAGCTACTTGGAAGGCTGAGGCAGAAATATCGCCTGAGCCCAGCAGGTTGAGCCTGTGGTGACCAGAAGCGTGCCACTGCACTCTAGCCTGGGAGATGGAGTGAGACTCCAACTCAAAAAAAAAAAATGTATGGAGACTTATCATATGGCCAGAGTATGGTCAGTTCTGCTCAAGTTTTTAAATGTACTTGAAAAAGAATCATTCTGCAATCAAGTCAAATTTATGAATGGTGTTATGCTACATCAGGAGTGGGCAAACTACTGCCCACTGCTTTTTTTAATAAATTCAATTTTATTAGAACACAGCCACACTTCCTGATTGATGAATTGGTATGGCTACTTTTGATTTGTAATGATGTGGACTGGCAAGACCTAAAATATTTACTATCTGGCTTTTTTCCAGAAAACTTTGCCGTTCCTGTTCATCACTCTTTCAGGTTCCCAAGGGAGAACTTGGGGCGTTTTACAGGATCCTTTCTCCTTGGCAGACTCATTCCAGTTTTTCTAATACATGCTTTAAAGCTCTCTTTAGCACTGTGAGACTGACTGAAGCTCTGCCTAACGTCTCACCTTCTTAGCTGCTGCTTTTTGCTCAGCTTTATAGTCCTTGACAGTTGCTTTCAAACTGGCAAATATCTGGAGGGAAAAGGGGTACAGAATGCTGTGCTTACCTTTGTTTATTTCCCTGCTCTGTCAGGGTTCCACCAGAGAAACAGCCAGTAGGGGTGTATGTGGATGTGGGTGTGAGTGTGTGTGTGTAGGAATTGGCTTACACGATGTTGGGACTAGCTTGGCAAGTCTGAATCCATAGGCAGGTTGCCATCAGGAGGGGCAGCCTGGAACTCTCGGGCAGGAGCAGAAGCTACAGTCCTCCATCCATAGGCTGTATTTCTTCCTCAGAGGAGCTTCAAGTCTGCCTTTAAAGCCTTTCAACTGATTGGATCAGGCCCACCCAGATTATCTAGGATCATCTTCCTTACTTAAGGTAAAGTGATTATAGGTTTTAATCACATCTACCAGATACCTTCATAGCAACACCTACATTACTGTTTGAATAACTGGGAACTGTAGCCTAGCCAACATGGTCAGGACAATTGACCACCACAATTGCTCCCTGAGTCTTGGCTGCCTTACCAGTTGTCTGATGCCTTCAAACAGATGTTTTTTTCTGTTATACCCAACTTTTCTGATTGCTTTCAATAGGAGGTTTAGTATGATAGAAATCTGTACATTATAACTAAAGGCAGAAATCCCAGAATGTCCTAGAAATGTTCTAAAACATTTTTTAATGTTTGCATAGGAGATCAGTATTTGGATTGTACATAATTTAGCTTATCTCAATTTTCTGTCATCATAAATTGTTATGAATATTCCTTTTTTTTTTTTTTTTTTTTTGAGTTGAAGTCTTACTCCGTCGCCCAGACTGGAGTACAGTGGCCGCTCCCGGCCACCGCAGCCTTGACCTGCTGGGTTCTGGCGATCCTTCTGCCTCAGCCTTCTAAGTAGCTGGAACTACAGGCGCACGCTACCACACCCGGCTAATTTTTTGATTTGTTGTAGAGATGAGGTCTCACCAAGTTGCCCAGGCGGGTCTCGAACCCAAAGGCTCAGGCAATCCACTCACCTCAGCCTCCCAAAGTGCTGGGATTACAGGCTGAGCCACCAAGCCCAGCGATGAATATTCTTTTTTAAAAAACATAACCTCAAGACTTTATTGTCTTCATAATAAAACAAGATATAACACTCAGAACTTGTTTACTTGGCCTCCCTCTTATTTCCTCCCTGATCAAAATGCTTGTATCTCTTAATAGCCAGGATTCTCTTAGATCTGCAGCTGGGCTCAACACACTCAAGCCTCAGCACAATTTTCTTTGTAGTTTTAACCTTGTTCCAGAAAATCGACTTAGTCCGCCCATCATAGCCACTCTGCTTCCTGTCATCACGCCACTTGTCCTTCTCCCGCTGTGTCACTTTGTGGGGTGGTGCTTGCCATACTTCTTACAGAAAGTCTGGTAGGTTTTAGGAACATTCACCATGTTTGCGGGAGCATGATCAGCACTGAAGGAAAATGACCAGGCCAGAAATGGAAGTGTATAGGTGAATGTTCGTATATAAAAAATTTACTTAATACTGTCATCATCATTATTCCCATTCAGCAAACTTGTAGAATTTTGGATGAACAAAGGATGGGCACTTGTTTATGGCTTATGAAAGATGTTGCTAAATCACCCTCCAGAAAAGTTACAGCTGCACTCCCACCCAACTACAGAGAGTGCCCATTTCTCCTAATCCTACCCAACACTACATTATAATTTTTCAGCCTGCCAACTGAATGGGAAAAAGTTGTATCCGTGGTAGTATACTAGTCTTGAGTTAATGAAGGTACTCTGTAATCCTTTGAATCATGTATCTGATGCTTTTCAGAGACTTCCACATTATTTGCATCTGTAATATTGTGGAATTTAGAATTGAAATGGTTTCTTGTGATTATACAATGCTGAGTGTTGAAAAAGACCTTGCTGTTTATAAGGTCTGTACTCCTGACCAAAATCAGAGGTCTAGAAACAGCATTACATGCAAAACTGGCAAAAATTGTAGATTTAGTATGCTGATCAAAGAAAGGAATTCATGGTGTTTGTCCTGAAATACTTAATGGATTGGAAGTGATAGAAGGATATGTTTTTTAGGGAGTAGGACTAAACCACTGTGTGAAGGTCATGGTGGGTATAAGAGACTATACTTGGATATTTGGTATACCACAATGAATCAGCAGAGGTGTTCTATGGTATTAGGTGGAAGGTTATTGAGATCCCAGATTCTGAGATTCTTGATTGGTAATGGGGGGGGTAGGGAGTGATTGGGAGATTATCAAAAGGTTGCCAGCATGCCAGGTAGGGATATTTAAAAAAATTCTGGCCATCATTTCCTGTCACTATTATTTCATTTTTAATAAGACTTTTAATATTAAAAAGGAAGTAAAGATATTATGTAGGTACAAAGGGCACTCCTTCCCAAGAGAGCATTACACTAACATATATCATAATTTTTCAGTTCATATTTTAACATTTTTGGAATCAAGATGCATCTTAAAATTGTGCATATATTTAATATAATAGTGCTTCTTATTCCTAAATTGTTATTAGATTGATGATGTAGTCAATGTCAGGTGTCTCAGGACTCAGATAATAGTGTGTGTGTCAGTTACATTACCTGCATTGTCCTCATTTTTGCTAAGAATACATGAAAACTTTGACACTGGTTGACACTGGTGCATGAACTAGGTGACTTTACACTTTTGACAACGATTTTGGATTTTTTCCAGAACTTTCTACACATTAGTTCTGTTGCTGCAGTACTGATTGATGGATCTGTCCTCTAAAACCTTCAGCTCTTTTGCTGTGTAAACATATAATAGTCTATGTTGACTAATACACTTTTTATTTTTATTTATTTATTTATTTTGAGTAGGATTCTCACTCTGTTGCCCAGGCTGGAGTGCAGTGGCACGCTCATGGCCACCCCAGCGTCAACCTGCTAGGCTCAGGCGATCCTTCCGCCTCAGCCTTCCAAGTAGCTGGTACTACAGACAAACGCCACCATGCCCAGCTAGTTTTTTTTTTTGTGATTTATTATAGAGACGAGGTCTCACCAAGTTACCCAGGCTGGTCTTGAACCTCTGGACAAAGGCAGTCCTCTCACCTCGGCCTCCCAAAATTGCTGGGATTACAGGTGTGAGTCACTGTGCCCGGCCTCATTTTTAATTTTTTAATTGCACTTGCTTTTTAAAATGTTATTGTTAATAGTGTGTATCCCTTGGATTTCCTAGTTTGTCATGAAATTATCCTTACAGCTTGTGTATCTCTTCCTCTAGAGAATCTAGGTGATAGCAAGCAGAAGAGCATTCTGAACCTTAGATACCTCACTGTGGGGATTCTAGCATATTGACTGTCCTTTTCTTTGCTTTATCTATTATGTGCCTTGAATTGTTCCTCCTTAAAAGTATCATTACAGGCCGGGCTCGGTGGCTCAGCCTGTAATCCCAGCACTTTGGGAGGCCGAGGCAAGAGGATTGCCTGAGCCCACGGGTTCGAGACCTGCCCAGGCAACTTGGCGAGACCTCATCTCTACAATAAATCAAAAACTAGCCGGGCGTGGTAGCGCACGCCTGTAGTTCTGGCTACTTGGAAGGCTCAGGTGGAAGGATCACCAGAGCCCAGCAGGTTGAGGCTGCGGTGGCCGGGAGCGTGCCACTGCACTCCAGTCTGGGCGACAGAGTGAAACTCCAACTCAAAAAAAAAAAAAAAAGAAAATATCATTACAGTGACCTTAACTAGTTAAATCTAGCCAAAAGATGAAGCACCTTGTCTAGAATTTCAACTCTCTAATAATAAGGTAATAAAGTTGAAAGAAGTTACAGCAGCATTAGGTAAGGTCTTAATTTGAACTCAGATTGTAAAATCAACTCACATCTGGAGGTAATTGATTTAGAGGTCCTCTCAGAGCAATTATTTAAACAGGAAAGATTGTAGGTATGCCCAATATTGGCACAGAAAGGTTGTATGTAAATCAGACCTGTAAGGAGAGGCAGCACAGCCTAACGGCACACGGCACCAACTGAAGCCAGAAGCCTGGCTTCGCCACTTGTTAGCTATAGGACTGTGGGAACCTCCCTTAACCTTCTTCTTTAGTATTCTTATCTGTAAAATGGGAGTAACGAGGGCATCTCCTCATACATTTTTTTGAGCTTATGTTAAATAATATTTATAAAGTTCTTAAATAATATGTAGCGCATGGTATGTGTTAAGTCAATAAAGTTTAAGTCATCTGGATTTAGGATGTAACATTTGCGGTAATTTGACAAATTAAAGAATTTCAACAGATTAATTTGTGAGTCTCACTTAAGTATGTTTTTGAGTATCTGGGTTTAGATTTGATTATTAGTTTATTTTTTATTTCTTTTAGCAGTAGGGTCTCACTCTGTCACCCAGGCTGGAGTGGTGTGATCACAGCTCAAGCAGTCTTCCTACTTCAGCCTCCCTAGTATCTTGATCTACAGGTATACGCCACACTGCCTAGCTAATTTTTAATTTATTTCTAGAGACAGGGTCTCACCATGTTGCCCAGGCTGGTCTTGAACTCCTGACTTCGGGCTCCCAAAGTGCTGGGATTACAGGCATGAGTGACTGTGCCCAGCCTTGATTATTAATTTAAGATTGCAAGAAAAGTATGCTGTTTGAAAAGGGTATTATAATGTTTTGGAACTTTTGATATATACTATATTTATAAGTCTAATTGTTAAAGATTGACTAGAGCTTTTTGAGTACTTAAAAAAAGACTTGAGGCCAGGTGTGGTGGCTCAAGCCTATAATCCCAGCACTTTGGGAAGCCGAGGTGAGAGGATTGCCTGAGCCCATGGGTTCGAGACCAGTCTGGGCAACTTGGCAAGACCTCATCTCTACAATAAAAAAACCAAAAAATTAGCTGGGCGTGATAGCATGCTCCTGTAGTTCCAGCTATTTGGAAGGCTGAGGCGGAAGTATTGCCTAAGCCCTGCAGGTTGACACTGGGGTGGCTGTGAGCATGCCACTGCACTCCAGCCTGGGCAATGGAGTGAGACTCCAACTCAAAAAAAAAAAAAAAATTTTGCTTGGTAGGCAACTGAATTGCTAACACAAGAAAATAATGTACTAAGATTATAAATATAGTTTTAAGATTTTGATGGAAATACCAAACTTAGGGGATTTGTGTTTTATATTTAAACTGGGTGGTGGCTACAAGAGTGTTTTATTCTTTAAATATTTTTGTTTATAGTACATTAATATTTCTTAAATTAGGTAATTAGTCTGATAAGGTTATGAAAGAAACTATTTGGGGTCATTAGACTGTTTAACTATAAACTGAATTTGAGGTCTTAATGTAACTCCAAGTTACTGTAATATAGCCTTTTAGTGCACAAAAGCTGTCCTTAACATAGTTATATTGATGAAAAGGTACTAAGGGTAGTAAGAGGTATCATGTAGAGGAGACAGGAAAATGTATCAGGCATTTATAATCTTGTCTCTACTGTCCTTACACTTTTATCTGCCAGCTTGTTGGTCGGGCCTGTGGTTCTTAGATGAGAAGGAAGAAAATGGGCAGTGGAATTAGAGGAGTCCCAGCTTTCCTGTGGAACTGTAATGCTGTCTTCTCCTGCTTCTCTTTGGTTATGGTTTTCTTCTAAGGTAGAAATGAGGAACAAAAGTGGTCCTGGCAACAGATACCCTTTGAACTTTCTGCCCTACTCAGCTTGTTTTTTTAGCCATAAATTCTACATTGTAGGTGATTGATAGAGCTTCACCAACTCTCTTCTGGATATTTGCACCTTTTGCCATTTTGCTGTTGTCCTGGTATCAAGTATTCAATAAGCCTTCGTGGAATATTGATAGTAATCCTTAAATCGGTTACAAGTAGAGCTTTTTTTGAGTTGGAGTCTCACTCTGTTGCCCAGACTGGAGTGCAGTGGCACACTCCCAGTCACCACAGCCTCGACCTGCTGGGCTCCGGCAATCCTTGTGCCTCAGCCTTCCAAGTAGCCGATGTGGTAGTCCCAGATACTTGGGAAGCTGTGGTGGGGGGATCACTTGAACCCAGGAGTTTGAGGCTTTGGTGAGCTGTAGTTGTGCCACTGCACTCCAGCCTGGGTGACAGAGTGAGACCTTTTCTCTTAAAAAAAAAAAAAGTTTATTAAAAGAAAAATTGACAATTGACAATAATGGCATAACTCCGAGGAACATTTCATTTGTGATCAGGCTATTGACTGTCTTTTTTTTCTTTTTTTTGAGTTGGAGTCTCACTCTGTTGCCCAGACTGGAGTACAGTGGCACACTCCTGGCCACCGCAGCCTCAACCTGCTGGGCTCCGGTGATCCTTGCGCCTCAGCCTTCCAAGTAGCCGGAACTACAGGTATGTGCTACCACACCTGGCTAATTTTTGATTTATTATAGAGACGAGGTCTCGCCAAGTTACCCGGGCTGGTCTTGAACCCACGGGCTGAGGCAAAACACTCAACTCAGCCTCCCAAAGTGCTGGAATTACAGGCTGAGCCACCAAGCCCGGCCTAGATTTGTCTTTCTCAGGCTGGGCAGTGTCTCATGCCTGTAAGCCCAGCACCTTGGAAGGTTGAGACAGGAGGACTGCTAGAGCTCAGGAGTTTGAGACCAGCCTGGGCAACATAGCAAGAACTCATCTCCACAAAAAAAAAAAAAAAATCAAAACAATTAATCAGATGTGGTGGTGTGCACCTGTAGTGCCAGCTACTCAGGAGGATGAGGTGGAAGGATCATCTGAGCCCAGGAGGTCGATGCTGTGGCAAGCCATGATAGTGCCACTGCACTGCAGCCTGGATGACAGAATGAGTCTCCAACTCATATTTAAAAAAAAAAAAAAGATTTGTCTTTCTCCTGTAGCTTTTGTGGTTTTGGTCTTGATTTAAAAGGCCTCCCTAGCCCTAAATTGTAATCTAGAATACTTTTGGAAAAGAATATTGTGATTCAGCTGCTCATCCATAAAATGAAAAGGTTATATTAGAACAGTAGTTCCCAATCATGGGCAGTCAATGGGATCTCTTCAGAGCTTGTTACAAATTCAGATTCCGCCAGGTGCGGTGGTTCATGCCTGGCAGAGGCAGAGGCGGGAGGATCACTTGACCCGGGGGTTCGAGACCAGCCTAGGTAACACAGCTAGACCTTATCTCTACAAAATAGATTTTAAAAATTAGCCAGTCTTGGTGGCACATGCCTTTAGTCCCAGCTACTTGGGAGGCTGAGGCAGAAGGATTACCTGAGCCCAAGTTGAGGCTACAGTGAGCTGTGATTGTACCACTGCACTCCAATCTGGGTGACAGAGTGAGACTCTGACTTAAAAAACAAACATCAGCCTGTAATCCCAGCAATTTGGGAGGCTGAGGCAAGTGGATTGCCTGAGCCCACGGGTCCAAGACCAGCCTGGGCAACTTGGCAAGCCCTCGTCTCTACAATAAATAAAAAATTAGCTGGGCGTGGTAACGTGCGCCTACTGTAGTTCCAGCTACTTGGAAGGCTGAGGTGAAGGATCACCAGAGCCCAGCAGGTCAATGCTGGGGTAGCTGTGAGCGTGTGTACCACTGCACTCCAGCCTGGGCAATGGAGTGAGACTTCAACTCAAAAAAAAAAAAAAAAATTCAGATTTTCCAACCCCATCCGCAGACTTACTAAATTAGAATCTGGAGAATGGGACCAGTAATATGTTTTTAACACATTCCTCTAGGTGATTTTAATTATCAACTAGATTTGAGAACCAGTGAACAATATGATCACTAAAGTCTCTTCTGATCCTAAAATATCACTTTTTTCTGTATTATGTAACACCTGTGTAATATGTTATCTCAGCAGGTAGATAACAAGCTCTTAAAAGTAGGTGAGACTGCATCTTAGGGACTACTCGTCTCCTTACTGTCAACCCATCTAGATCCTTAGTGCTTGGCCAGGCACAGTGGCTCACGTCTGTAATCCCAGCACTTTAGGAGGCTGAGGCGAGAGGATTGTCTGAGCCTGCGGGTTTGAGACCAGCCTGGACAACTTGGCAAGACCTCGTCTCTACAATAAATCAAAAATTATCTGGGTGTGGTGGCACATGCCTGTGGTTCCAGCTACTTGGAAGGCTGAGGCAGAAGGATCATCTGAGTCCAGCAGGTCGAGGCTGCAGTGGCCATGTGCGTGCCACTGCACTCCAGCCTGGGCGACAGAGTGAGACTCTGACTCAAAATAAAGATCCATACTGCCCCACTCCTAGACAGTTCCAGTCACCTCCTCTTATAACCCCTCCAGTCTGTCTGTGGCCTTATTTATTTTAAAGCTTGGCTACAAGACAAAAATCCTAATTCTGTTTTACCTTGTAATTTGAGGGCCTCTATAAGCAGGTCCCAACTTGTATCTCAGCGTTAGGGAAAGCTATCTCCAAAAAGAAAAAAGAAAATATGAGGCCAGGTGGGTGGATGTGACTACGGATTGCATGTTGGTGATATTATGGAACTGTTAATTTTCTTAGGTATGAAAAGGGTACTGTTCTGTTTTGGAGGACAAATTTATTTTATTTTGTTTTTATTTTTTTAGAGACAGTCTTGCTTTGTCGCCCAGGCTAGAGTGCAGTGGTAAGATCATAGCTCACTGTAATCTCAAACTCCTAGGCTCAACTGATCTTTCCACCTCAGCCTCCCGAGTAGCTGGACTTGAAGTGTGCACCACTGTTTAAAAATTTTTTTTTTAATTTTTTAAAAATTAAAAAAAAAATTTGTGTGTGGCGGGGCTGGACGTGGTGGCTCATGCCTGTAATCCTAGCAATTTGGAAGGTGGAGGCAAGAGGATTGCTTGAGTCCAGGGGTTAAAGATCAGTCTGGGCAACTTGGCAAGACCTCGTCTCTACAACGAATCAAAAAATTAGCCAGGCGTGGTAGCATGTTTCTATAGTTCCAGCTACTTGGAAGGCTGAGGGAGGATTGCCTGAGTCCAGTGGGCCGAAACTGTGGTGGCCATAAGTGTGCCACTCATGGCTTGGGTGACAGAGTAAGACTCCAACTCAAAAAAAAATTTTTTTTTTAAGTTTAATTTTTTTAATTTTTTAATTTTAGTTGGGTACAAATGGTTTTTGGTTACATGGATGCATTGTATATTGGGGAAGAAGTTTGCATTGTAAGTGTACCCACCACCCCCACCTGTGCATGTTGTACCTGATAGGTGATTTTTCATCCCTCTGCCCTCTTCCCACCCTCCCCTTCTGTGTCTCCAGTGTCCATTATATCATTCTCTTTGCCTTTGCAGATCCTTAGGTTAGCTCCCACTTATAAGTGAGAACATGTGATGTTTGGTTTTCTGTTCCTGCATTATTTCACTTAGGATGATATTCTCCAATTCCATCCAAGTTGCTGTAAAAGACATTATTTCATTATTGTTTATGGCTGGATAAAATTTTTTTGTAGACACAGGATCTTGCTATGTTGCCAGGCTGGTCTTGAACTCCTGGCCTCAAGTGATTCTCCCACCTTGGCCTTCTAAAGCATTGGGATTCCAGGCATGAGCCACTGTGCCTGGCCTGTAGAAGAAATTTCTAATTTTTAAGATATGCATGCTAAGATATTAGGGATGAACTGTTATGATGGCTACAACTTTTTCAAGTGACACCCCCCCCATCCACTGGAATATGTTCCAGTAATCCCAGTGGATGCCTGAAACCATGCATAGTACTGTACCCGATTGCCATCAGCCTGCAATCCTGCCTGTCCATGTCTTCCATACACAGCTGTAATGCCTTCTCCACTGTAACTAAGCACTGTGGCCATAACTTGCCGTTTGAGGTGCGACAGCAAAACTCACACAAATTTCTTTTTCCTTTTTCACTGTTTCACAGATAGATTTTTTTTTTTACCGTACATCTTAGCAACCTCAGCATGAAAGTTTTTTCTTTCCTTATTAAGTCAAGAACATTCACCTTTTCCCTTATAGGAAGCATTTTACAGCTTCCCTTTGACATATTGGAATTGCCAGGATCACTACTCTTGTGCTTTAGGGCTGTTATTAAATAAGGGTTGCTTGAATCTAAGTGCTGCAATGCCACAACAATCAATCTGATAGCTGAGAGGGCTACAATGGCCAAGTCATGCAGACAGCTTGGATACACTGGACAATGGTATGATTTACATTCCAAGCAGGGCAGAGTAGGATAGCTGGAGACCTCATCACACTACTCAGAATGGCATGCAGTTTAAAGCTTATGGATTGTTTCTGGAATTTTTCATTTACTATTTTCAGACCACGAGTAACTGACCACTGCAGAAAGCAAACCCTCAGATAAGGGCAGGGGACCACTGTGTGTGTATGTGTGTGTATATATATATGGAGAGAGAGAGAGAGCACGCGAGAACGAGAGAGAGAACGAGTGCACGCGCACGAGTGAAGCAGGAGGATCATTGGTGAGTCTGAGTAAGGGGTATGTAAGTGCTGGTTGCAGTGATGTTTCAGTTATTCTATACATTTGAAGTTTCAAAATAAAAAGTTTGGGGAGAACATTTTATTAATACCGTAAAAGCACAGCTCAGAGTTTGTCTCTTATGAAGAATTTCTTTTCCCAACCATGTAGCTAGATATGATTTTCTTCTTCTACTTTTTTTTTTTTTTGAGTTGGGATCTCACTCTGCCACCCAGGCGGGAGGGCAGTCGCATGATCACGACAACCACAACTACCACAGCCTCGACCTCCTGGGCTCAGGTGATCCTTCCCCCTCAGCCTCCCAAGTAGCTGGGACTTCAGGCGCGTGCGCCCACACTTGGCTAATTATTTGATCCTTTGTAGAGACGAGGTCTTGCTATGTTGCCCAGGGTGGTCTCGAACTCCTGTGCTCAAGCGATTCTCCCTCCTCAGCCTCCCAAAGTGCTGGGATTATGGGTGTGAGCCACCGTACCCAGCCTACATGTGATTTTCTAATATGAATTTTGGATTTTTATGTTATGGTCCCCAAACCTAAATGCATGTGATAACTGCCTTGGGTTTATTTTTTATTTTATTTTATTTTACCTGCAAATTCCCATAGCTCCCTGAAAGCCTATGGAGACAGACTCTCAGGGATAGGCCCAAGTGTCCAGAACCCCCGGTCTGTATTTGCTCTGTATAAACCCACCTGACCAGCGTTGGAGCTGAGAACCAGCCCCTGAGTGTTGGTCAACCCTTAGTGTTCCTTAGCGCTGGCACGATGCCTTCCATGCAATAGATGTTGGTAAATATGTTGGCTGTATATGTTGATAATCTGAAGAGATTACCAGAAATTTCTCTAGTTTTGAGAGACTAAAAAAGAAACCCAGCTGATACAGGGCCTAGTTAGTTCAGATCCAGTAACTTTATTGGAAAGCTACATATATAGTTGTAAAACTACAGGTGTGGTTTATAGAAATAACATGTTATCAGTAAGTGTGAAGGATTAAGAATTAACAGTGGTTATCAGAGTTGGGTTGTATTACGTCTGCCAGAACTGGCTTTGCTTCAGCCTGCTGGGTTGTCTCGCGTCATACCTTGTCGTCACCTCACAGACATTCAGGGAGGCGGGAAGCATCCAGGGAGGCTGCTGGAGCTTGAGTCTGGTGCAACCTAACAGGCTGGAGAGGATTACATCACTGCTGTTACCTAGTGTTCACCCAACATGAGCTTTCCCCCACCTACCCAAAATTTCTAAGGTTCCGAAAGGTGAGATTTTGGAAGTATTGTTGAAAACGAGTGACTTTTTAAATGACTGTGTTAAAAGGGGCGATCATATTTCATTTATCAGATTAGCAAACACTGAGTGTTAGACTGACATGCCCTGCTGCTGGCTCCGTGGCGCTCTACTCTGCTGAGTGTGGCACTCAGTGTGTTGTTCATGGGGACTGTGTGCTGCCTGCAGAAGAGGTAACATGGTTAGCCTTATGGCCAGTGTGATTCTGAAGTGGGGTTTGGGGTTGAGCATAAGGGCACAGAAGGTGAAAAAGAAAAGGGATGAAAAGGAGAACTGGAGCACTATGCATGGGAGTTGGTTTTCTTTAGCCCATGAGAGGTGACTCTCATGCTGTATGACTTAACGGTTGTGATTGGTTTTTTATTTCCTGGTGCTTAATTGTTGCAAGACTGTACATGTCAATTGTAAAAAAACATACATTTTTTAACAGTTAAACATTGGGGTTCTCCCCCTCCTCATTCTTTGTGTTATAATCAACACCAAGTTACTGTACCACCATTTACTATGTATAATTGATTATGAATTTGATTGAAGTCAGTGGGCTTGATGTCTGTTCACGGATAAATTGTAAAATTATTCCCTGATAACAAGTTTATCTGCATTCTTAGTGACTTGGTAAAGATCATTTACATCAACCCAATTCCTCTCAATATAAAATCAAGAATGTTTAAGATGCCCATTTCTCCTGAGAGAATGAGAGCTGTCAGTTTTCTAGTTTGGCTTTCATACCTTAGAAGTCCTTGGAAACTTATGTTGTGAGTTCTGAATCATGCATATTGCTGTCTTCCAGGATTTCTCTCTGGTTAGGCAGACAGTTCAGGACACAGAATCTAAGGATGAATGTTCACCGTGGCAGTGATAGCGACAGGTCATTGCGGCAAGAGGCCAGTTGCCAAGTGGATGATACCTCAGGAGCAGCCCAAGAAAAAGAAACAAATAACCTGACTTCCTCTGGTCCTCATAATCTGACTTATCCCCTGGTTTCCAGGAACGAAGGTACAGTGATTCGCTTTTGACCTTATTTGGGGGGCGCTTTCTGACACTTAAGCATCTATCCAGGAGACATGAATGTTCTTAATCTAAATAAAGTATCCAGTTCATGAGCTTGGCTTGTCCATCACAATTAGATAAAGCTGACCTTCACAAAAACCTCGACTTATTTAATCAGTGTAGCATGTCTGGCTTGGTGGTAATGATGTAAGAGAAATGGCTACAGGTCTGGAGCTAGACGATATCTTCAAATCCTAGCTCGGCTACTTATTAGCTGTAACCGTGGATGAGGTCCGTGATCTTTCTGAGCCTTGATTCTTAATATACAAAACAGAGATCGTAATATTCTTCCTGTGTCATGAGGCCGGTGGATTAATGAAGGTGTGAAAGCTCCTCATAAGCTGGTATGTTCTTTTTAACTTTTAGAATACAGTAGCAAAAATAATAGCAACTGCCATTTTTTTGTACATGCACTGTACCAAGAGCTTTACATATATTCCTTAGATCAGGGTGGCAAACTAGACCAATTTGGCTGTTTTTGTAAATACAATTCTATTGAAACACAGCCATCTTGTCCATTTGTTTACATATTATCTGTGACTAGTTTCCTGTAGTAGTAGCAGAGACTGTGACCCACAACACCTAAAATACTTACTTTCTCGCCCTTTACAGAAGGTTTGCTGATGAATCCACTCTAGATTGAGCCTCACAACTATTATCCTTGTTTTAAAGGTGAGGAAACTGAGGCTTAGAAAGCTTGAGTAACGTGCTCAGGTCACACTGCTAGGAGCTAGTGAGCTGGGATTCGAATCTATAAGTAAAAATAATTTTTAAAATAAAAACACTTTTTTCAAAAAAGGACTTGGAAAAAAGGTAGAATAATGTTAATGAAGCTTACCAAGTCTAGGTGATGGGACATAGGTATTGTATTAAGTTTGTGCTTCTATATGTGTGAAATTTTTCATTAAAAACTTTTTTTACATTAAAATATTTTAGGAGACTGCCTATTTACAAGAACGCTCTGGTAATCCTTTTGTAAATATTATTTTTTAAGAGACAGAGTTTTACTCTGTCACCCAGGCTAGAGTTCAGTAGTGCTTATCATGGCTCACCGCAGCCTTGAATTCCTGGGTTCAAAGCAGTCCTCCCACCTCAGCCTCCCAAGTAGCTGGGACTTAAGGTGTGTACCACCACACCTGGCTAATTTTTAAAAATTTTTTGTAGAGTTGGGTCTTGCAGTGTTGCCCAGGATGTATAAATACCAACTTCTGATTGTGTTCTTATATATATAGATATCATATATTTAGTTTTAAGCCTGTTTTGTATCATGGGTATTATATATTTTTAAGTGCTCTCACATCCTTAATTTCAGTTGATAATCAAAACAGCTTCTGAGATAGACGGAATGAATATTATTATCCTCATTTTACAGACAGTGAATCAGGTTTAGAAAAACTTAATAAATTGCTTAAAGAAAATAGCTTTGTGGTGATACTAAGGCAAAAGCTGAGATTCCATGAATGAAGCCTAATGCCATTTGCACAGGAACTTTTCTGCTGACAATAAGACCTGTTTTGGTTTTTTTTTTTTTTAATGGTGTAAGTGATGGTTAGGGTTCTCCTGTAGTGAAAATGCCTTTTTCTTTGACTTTCTAGGAAAAGTGTTATATTTGAAAATTAAAGAGTATCCTTTCTGGAAAATACAGTTTTAAAACAATTTTTGAGGACTTTGAAAATGAATAGTTTTGGCACACAGCAGTAACAGGTGTCTTAAGTAAAACACAGGAAGTATGAGTATTATTTAGAGATATAAATAAAAAATGATTGATTGCCTCTGGACTAACACTGGGGAAATACAGCGAGTGGAGGGGACTGCTGGGTCGCCACATACACTCTTATCAGTTTAACTTTTTCAACCATATACATAGTTTATGTGAGACATTTTTTATCATTTTATTTTAAAGTGTGGGCATTCCTGCCTTCATCCCCCACTCACCCCCACATATACATGGGAAAAACTTGGGTAGATCCATTCATGAGTCGCTAGGTTTTTTTTGGTTTTTGTCTGTTTTTTACTTGCTCTAGGCAAGAGTTTTTGCCCATCAACACCTAAAAGCTTGTTTTTTGTTGTTGTTTACTTTTTGTTTTAAAGACAGGATTTCTTTTTCTTCCAAGGCTTTTGTTCTCAAGTTATTTCTGGTTTCTTTGTATGTTCTTTTAGACCTTGCACTTGACTATGCCTCTCAGCCAGCAAATCTTCCATTCCCTCACATGATGCCACTTCCCGAAGACATCAAAGCCTCTTGCTTCCAGAGTGGGAATAAAAGGAACCACGAAACTTTTATTGCTCCAGATAGATTTGGAGGCAGCAATGTGGGCTTTGGCAGTAACTCCCATTCCCAAGCAGCGGAGAAAGTGACACTTCTTGTAGATGGCACACGTTTCGTTGTAAATCCACAGATTTTCACTGCTCATCCGGATACTATGTTGGGAAGGTAACTGATGATGATTTCTTTCCAAATTCTCTCTGTTCTTTATAAATAGAAATAGCTGCTGTTTATCTTGCACTAAATGTGAGGATAAAAAACACTGCATTGCTTCTTTTTTGACCTTTCATACGTTTTTGAAAAGGGGAGGCAAGCTGGTAAAAACCTAATGTATGTTGGGGCTGGGGGAGTATACTTGATTCATTTCAAAGCCAGTATAGTAAAATGAGCATCCCCAAAGGAAGTAAAATCTAGTTGAAACTATACAGAATAACCTGTGGACTCTCATTCCCTATCCTGCTAGAAACTCACTCTAAGATAATGTCTTCTGAGTTTCACTGATCAAAGATGCTGGGGGGTAAGGTGAGACTAAGTTGTCATTTTTTTTTTTAAATAAAAAACAGTATTAGAAAATGTTTCACATGACACAAGAAGAAAGAGATTTTACTGAAAAGCATTTTGCCTGCCGATATGTGCCAGTTTTATGTTTGACAACAGATGCTATGCTGTCATTTTCTAATGCCTCCATTGCTATTCATGTTTTTTGAGATGGCATTTTTATACCTAGCTGTTTTGTTCTTTATTCTTCATGGTCCCTTCTTCTCTGTGCTGTTTCATTCAGGTATATCCTCCTCGTACCATTTCCAGCCCCAGGTTTTTAGAGTTAGAGTTCAGGAAAGAGCCTGCTAGGGAAAAACACTGTCCAGGAAGTCATCTTGGAGCCTGGGCTGGGAGTTAGGAGATGGTCTTTCTGGCCAACCACAGATCAACACCTGAGGAGCAGGAAACTGGCATAAGGGTAAAAATAATAATAACAATAATACTAGTGCATATATAGATTTGGCTTTTTTGGATTTTGAGGATTTTAGAAGCAGATTTTATTTTGCTTAAAGATCTAACTTCAGGACTTTGAACTAATTTAAACTGAATTAGAAATCAGAATGGATCACACTAATTTGCTGAATTCTAGTGAAATGAAATTCTATTTGGATACTATTCAAACGTGTGTGTGTGAACATACAGATTCATGTGAACCATTTTAAATTAGAGCCAAATCTGTCTGTATGTTTCCCAAACATCTGTATTAAGATGAAAGAAGAACACTGAAACATTTTCCATATTGGTCCTATATTTTATCAGGCTTGACTCCCTGTTCTCAGTTCTGGTATCATCACCATTGCCAGAAACGGCAGGCTGGCTGTTTTAAGTCCAGTGTCTCTGAAAGTCACAATTAGGAGAAGAGAGAGGCAAGCATTCATGGGTGACACTCGTCTCTGAATCTAGACTGTTCCATGGCGAGGAGTCTGTTTTTTTTATCTAGATGGTTCATTCAGCTGAGTAGACCAAGGTCACACATTCTGCATTACTTAGGTTTGTTCTGTCCAGTGACTACCTGTCCTAGAGTTACATTTAGTGCTTATAAGCACAACCAGTGAGTTATAGATCTGGGCCACTAGTCACAATGGAGACAAGATGAGAGAGTGAAAATGGATCAATGTAAATCCAAGCCCCTACTAAATAAACAACTCTGAGCTTAAGTCCTATTGATGATAGAGGGGATTATATTTACAATGTGTTCACTAAGCGTTGAAGCATCTGCATTCTTTGGAGGGTACTTTGATCAGATGGATTTCTGTTGCATGGTGCAGTTATTTGGAAAGCATGTGATGTGAAATCATTTTCAGACCTCTGAAAAGCAGCCACTTCAGGCTGGAGGATAACAGTTGTGAACAGCTGAACAGCAGGTTCCCAGCAGGTTAAGGAAGGAAATAGCAGTGAGTCCCCATCAAGAAGTCAGATCTTAGCTTGGCTGAAGGCAGCAACTGCCTGCTCTGTCCTTTGTGCAGTCTGTCCATTCCACAACTTGTGCAGAAATGCCGCAGGAGTGAAAGCAATTGTGGGTCAGGTAGACTGAAGGGGATCTGACAGACTGGAGGAAAGATGTAGAGAGGAAAATCAGCCTCCTCCTTGTGCTCTCATGACTTCTGAGTTCTTGCTGAGCACAGACCTGCCTCTCTGAAACTGCTGATAAGCCTAATAATGCCTACCCTCCTTTTCTACTTGACCTGGAAGTCCCATCATTCGAGTTCTTCCTTGTGTTGTATAAGGCCATTTTTCCCAGAGCTCCACTAATAAGACATACCAGGAAAGGGAAAGCATTAACATAGCTGCACCTTTGTCAGATTGGATGTTGAAAAGAAAAACACAGAAATATTGAGGAATGGCAGTCTAGATAGGTACATGTTGGCAGACAAGGAGAAAGAAATCGGGAAGATCAGGAGCAGAGATGCTGTTTACCTGAGTTGTGCATATTATAGGCAGGTTCTTGGGCAATGGGGAGGACATGAAAGGCAGTCATCACATACTCCAGAGATCTCCAAGGGCTGCCTCTACAGCTGCTGTTTAACTACATTTGCTGCCAAGAACCTCACCACAGGTGAACTTTGTGGACTTGCTGCTTCATTCCTTCTTGCACACAAATGCTCAAAGCAATGGTTACCATCTTTCCCTCTCTGAAGGGGGTTTTCTAAGATTTGTCTTGAGGTGTTGGGTCCCTGGCTATGTCTTTAACTTATACTACAGGACTGGAATGGAGTCTTCCAGAATGAGGTGGAGAAGGGAGAAGTCTCATCTGGGAAGAATTCTGTTGGAGAAGGTAACATTGTTGCCTGAATGTCTTTCAGGATGTTTGGACCGGGAAGAGAGTACAACTTCACTCGGCCCAATGAGAAGGGAGAGTATGAGATTGCAGAAGGAATCAGTGCAACCGTATTTCGCACAGTGCTGGTGTGTAGCCATTTTTGTCACATTCTTTTCTCCAGAGATATGCTATGGTCAGCAGCCTTGAGAGTTCCATCAGCTATGTGAGGGTCTTTGGCTTCTTCCATCATTTCCTTTCCCTCTTTAAGTCCCTCTTGCTTGAGCTCAATCAGTTATCAAGTTCTGATTAAACATGGCAGGATACCAGTAGCTGCTTTGCCTTCTAATGAGTCATCCATCTTGGTGATAATTCCAGTAACCTGTGGCTTTAACAGAACAGGATTGAATAGGGATAAAGTAATTTTCATCTTGTTCTCTGCCTGCCTCTCTTCTTCCTAATCTCTTTACAGGATTATTACAAAACTGGTATCATCAACTGTCCTGATGGCATCTCTATTCCAGACCTTAGAGATACGTGCGATTATCTCTGCATTAATTTCGACTTCAACACTATCCGATGTCAAGACCTGAGTAAGTACATGGGCAGCTGCCGGCTGCACTTGAGCAGCTGAACTGTGCTTGGAAATAACTGATACTTTCTATTACTAAGCAGAAGGCGTTTCAAGTGTGGGTTGAAAATCACCTGCAGAGGCAGTGATGTGATACTAACTAACCCATCCCCTCTCTTTCTTCAAAGCACTGTGAGGAAGTGGAGTAACCAAAGGAAAACAGGTAGTAGGTTCTAACCCTAGCTTGACCATTGAGTGACCCAGCTAACTGCTTCCCTCTCGGGACTGTGGTGTCTCAACTCTAACAGACAAGTTCACTGATCGCCCAACATGAGGAAAGGCTCACTACTAAAGTCAAACAGCATAAATTGGCTGGGTGGTTCTTATATTATTTTTATCTATTTTTATAAATTGAGACAGGGTCTTGCAGTATTGCCCAGGCTGGTCTCGAACTCCTGGACTCAAATGATCATCCGCTGCCTCAGCTTCCTGAACAGTTGGGATTTCTGGTGCATGCCACCATGCCTGGCTGTCATCATTATTAATTTAGTGTTTGCTAAGTGCTTTATAGATGTGGGCTTAAATCTTTTAACAATTAACCCTGAAAGATGGGTGATCACCTCATTTAACAAATGAGAAGACTGAGAAGTTAGCTTGTTCAAAGTTCTAAGCATTAAAGCCAGGTAGGATTAAAACTCTGATTCTCTGACTATAAACTTCATGTTCTTACTACCTAGGCTTCCCGAAATTATTTAAATAATTATTCTTTGAATGTCACGATGCATTTCCCTGCATGTTGCATGAAGACCTCTGGACTTTTGGTTTCTCTACCGAGTCTGTGATGTACTTAGAGCAAGTCCTTTGGTGTCACCCTAATTCAGATCATTCTTCTACTGTGGTACTCCAGTTCCATGAAGTCGGGGTCCAGGGCATCCTCAGAAGAGGCACTACAGGGTGCCGTTCCCAAATGATGGTTCTCTCTCTTGTAGAATTAACATTTATGCTCTGGCACTGTGTGTCCGACAAAACCTCAATTGATCAGAATGTTCAAGGATTTTTTTTTTTTTTTTTTTTTTTGTTTTTTTAAAAAGATGTCCCCCAGACTTGATTGCAGTGGCTGCTACCGGCCACCGCAGCCTCCATCTGCTGGGCTCTGGCGATCCT